>CAUYQG010219147.1:0-30159 GCA_963574415.1 Tarsius wallacei | reverse complement strand
ATGGCAGTAAATACCTGTCTGGGGATGGGGGGACATTTCTTACAAACAAGGGTGCCTGAATGAGACATATTTGTGTACCTAACCCTTAAATGTACCCCTTAATATCACAATAAAAATAAATAAATAAATAAATAAATAAATCTCTTGATGATCACATTGTGGTTGAAGTTGAGTGTTGAGAGCATAGTGTAGAAGAAACAGTCTTTGCATTTGAAATTAACAGGGATGTAAGATTGAGGTGGAGAGAGACATTGCAGACTAGAGGGATAGAAAATTTAATGGTACTCATTAACATGGAGGAAATAAGTATCTCTACTGACATAAATGGACAATGACATTCTTTATATTCCGGTAATACATTAGAAGCCCTGTCAGTCTTCTATGCAAATAGAAGAGATACACTCTCTGTGATGTAGATAGAGAGATACACTGTGGTTATTGTTATTGCTGGACCCAAGACAAGGGAGTTACACATAAGGTTTATTTAGACATTAACCTGAATACAGACACTACCTGAAAGGTGATCCACAAGCAAAATTAATTCAGAGGAAGCAGACTCTGATAATCAGAAGTACCTGGAAAAAATATAAGTCATCCTCCCTAGAATTCCTGAAATGCTATAGAAGGATGATTTATCCATTGCTTTTGAATATAAAAGCACAGGCAATCTCTCTGCTGACCTTTCAATTACATGGAGAAATAATTGCTGTCTTGGTTATAATCACAAAAATGTAATAGAAAGGAGGGATTATCTTATATTGGGACAATCGGAGAATATTTCACAGATGATGCAGCAGCCAAGTGGAGCTTTGAGGCATAAACTGTATTCTGATAAGTGAAATAAATAAGGGCAGTTTTTAAAAAATGAGGTGGAAAATGAATTTTAAAAAAGAAAGAAGGCTCTGAGAATCTGTGAAAGTAAAAAGGTTGCTTTGTGGTGATTGAGTAGACAACTTACTTGGAGTACAGGGATTGTGGATTAAGAGCTATCAACTATGGGGCCACGCACAAACAAGAAGTTTTGGGACCATATAATCTTTAAGAAGTCATCGTAAGGTCATTAATAGAACCTGTGATTCACTGAAGAGCTATAAAAACGAGAATTCAGAAAAAGCATGTTAAGCCAGAGCCAAAGAGAATGTAAACATTAATTTCTCTGGGGATTCCTCTGAAATGTTCATGAAAGATGGGCCAATGCTCTTGGTGCCCCAGATCTTTCCCTGGGCCCATCTTTGACTTCAGTGCCACTATGGTGGACAGTCTCATGCACCTACCTGCACCGCCCCATCCCAGACCCACGTACTGAACGCTCTGCTTTTCTGCTCTCTGAAACCACTGCAGGTCACTCAGCTCATGAACATAATACAGCTCAGAAGGGTGGGTGGATCAATGCCTCCAAAAGAATGTCTCACTATTGGGGAATGGAAGTCAGGGAGCAGATTTCTCTTTTCCATTCTTCTGAAAGGTGGTGCTGAGGCTCATTCTAGCAGGTACTATAGAAAGTCTCCAGGAGTATCAGGTCCTAGGTGTTCAGCAGAGTAATCAGGTTTATCATGCACCTGTCCTTTTTCTCCAGTCTTACTCCTGCTACTCCCTCACTCCTGCTTTCACCTCCCAAATAAACCTGCTCTCACTTCCTGGTCAAAGGATCTGTGTCATGATATATACTAATTATGAAAATATTTGAGAGAACTGGGTGAAGTTAGGATGCAGGCGGAGTAAAGTCATATATTCTGTATCTTAATCTGATGATGGTACTCAAGGAAAGGGCTGATTCCTGAGAAGTCAAGGGAAATAGGTCCATATAAGTAAGTTGGAACCAGAATACAAAGGATTTAAATTCCTGGACAAAGACTTTGGACATTTAAACCATGGAAAAATTACTAAAATTTTTTTGAGTGGTTCAAATTTAACAGGATGAAATTGAGTTTTAGGGAGGAAGATTGACTGATGAAGTTAGGAAGACTCTGAGAGCCTAGAAACAAGAGATTCATATGGTAATCAAAAACAAATGATGGTTTTTCCATTTTTCTTCCTCTTTTTAATTTTTTTATGGCATTAAATACATAAATCTGTAGTTTCAGGATAAATTATCAATTTTCCTTCAATGAAAAGAAGTGTCTTTCCTTCCTGGGTATATATATTACATACATCCTTGTAATTCTCTTACTGACTCCACAAATTCATAATATGCTTTTGACTTTTGGACTTTGAATTCTAACAGTTAATTTGAGGAGAAGGCATTTGAAAATCCACCCTGATCCTCTGGCCTCAGTAGAAGCCAGTAATACCATTTATTTGATGAAGAGTGAAGATTAGCCTCTTCTTTGGAGGATTTGCCTCCACATGGGTGAAACACAAAAATGGGAAATGTTTTAGTTTAGAAAGAATGAACACAAGATCAATATTTGTCATGGAACTTGCTGACATACCATTAAGAAAGGTTCAACTACAATTTGGAGAGATACATTTGGTGGAGTTTGGAGGGAAATTGGCTTTCCACTGAATGCAGAAGGCAATGTATAATGAAATTCAAACTTGACTGAAATTGGTCCAATCTAAAAACCCAGGAAAGAAATTTAAGTCTTTTTAGAAGAACTCAGTCAAGTTTCAAATCAATAGGAGCTGATTTATTATTTGAGGCATATAATAAAAACCAAATTTTTGTTGGGCTCCAAAGTGCCTATGCAATTAGAATTTTTGAACTGCAGCAGAACCTGTAAGCAGGGACAAAGAAATGCACAAGAAATGCACATAAAAGCAGAAACAAACATCACTAAAATTACATTAGAGAAATTTTAATGTCTTCCACTTTCCTTGCTCCAGCATTCAAAGCTCACAAGTCTGATCCTTTGCACATGTTTATAGCCTAGGTAACAGGATTTAAAAGAGGACTTTTTTGGTCTTCTCTTAGATATCAAAATCTAAGAACAAAGTGAAAACTGATGGCAAATGTGCCCACATTCTGATACTGCCTTCCTGTCCCTTATCCTTCAAGCCTTGTCTTTGACAGGCCAGGAGAAGCACATTCTTAAAGATATTGTGTTTCAGATTATTTTCTCTCTTTCCTTTTATGGAGAAGACATGAACCCTGCTATTTTTCTCAATGCAATTCAAATGGGCAGAAATTTAAGGGAATCTTTTTCAGAGCTACAATCTGAGGGCTACAGAGACCTTGCAGGTGACTTATCCCTGAGAACTCTGAAGGTGACAGGTAATGGTTGTGGTTTGAAGAGACACAGCCTGGTTGTAGAAGAACCTAACTATGCTGCCACCCATGGCATAAGGTCAGAGAGCACAGATTTCCCACTTGGGTCACTGGGAATGACAACAAGCAGGGGCATGCTTGTTTGTATCTCTGAGTTCCTTGTCTCACCCATTCTTATTGAGGACACAGTAGCACATATAATCTCTGAGTCAAAATGAAGAAATATGTGATACGGAAAGCAGATCCTGTTATTGTGGGTCTCCACAAAATTTTCCTTGCAGCCGTGTAGGAAGGGACGGCAAACCCATAAGCATACCCAGAATCCATGTCTATTTATATGTTTACTCATGTAAAGATGAATCACTGACTTTTCTGGGATGGAAGAAATTTAATGTAGTCTACTTTCTTTTTTCTTTTCTTTTCTTTCTTTCTTTTTTTTGAGTTGGAGTCTCATTTTGTTGCCCAGGTTGGAATGCAGTGGCACGCTCATGGCCTTGCACGCTCAGCCTTGACCTGCTGGGCTCAGGCGATCCTTCCGCCTCAGCCTTCCAAGTAGCTGGAACTACAGGTATGTGCTACCACGCCCAGATTTTGTAAAAATATATTTATTGTAGGCAGGAGGTCTGATCAGGTTACCCAGACTGGTCTTGAATCCCTGAGCTCAGGCAATCCTCTAACCTTGGCCTCCCAAAGTGCTGGGGTTACAGGCTTGAGCCACCACGCCTGGCTCTGTAGTCTGCTTTCTATTAAGTGGTCATTTAGTCTCCTCAAGAAATGGTGGCATATGGGGCCTTACAGTTAGATTCTCTTGCTGATGGGTTGGATTCCGACAGTATGATAGCTAGATCGGCTTTGGTTAATGGTGGGTTTGGGGGTCCATGCATTTGGGCACATGCACATCCTTCATTTCTGCCACTTTGACCTTTTCACTGATATTCCAAATCTGCCAGAATTTGGGTGACCAGGACAGAAGCTGGCTTACTCCAAATGGCCAAGGTATTTTTCTTTTTGATTGGTCAGTGCCTCTTTCATGATAAATTCTCACTGGTGGAAATTAACGTATAAAAATCTTCCCACTTGGTGCTCTCCCTAATCTTCTTGTCCCTTGTCCTTTCCACATCCGACTGCCCCTGATCTCTTATTACTGATCTTTCCAGTCTTTCTCCTTCCATACTCATACCAGTCAGCCAGGCCATTTGTCACTGTCCAAATTCCATATATAATCTGACCTCAGGGGACTCCCATTTTGCTATATAGTAGATAACCAGACGCACTGCCCAAATCTCAACCCATTGGGGACAATTTCCCTTGGAACTCTCTATGAAGGCCATCCCTGAGTAGGGCTGTAGTTTCAGTTGCATTCACTGTAGGCTTATGCTCATACACTGAACCTCAGGCTTCTAATCAGCCAGCTTGACACCCACTTCCCTTCACTCAGCCACTAAGTGCAAACTGCCTTTGGAAAGGCATGATCTTCATGAGACAGTACTCTACAGTAGAGGCAGGCTCTAAAGGAAACAGCAACAGGGGGCAATCCTAACCACACTCCCCAGGACTGGGCAATGAATCCTTAATAAAGGGGATTGGAGCAGTGCACGTCCGTGTCCACTATAGTCCTCTGTTGTTCACTTCAGATTCAATTATCCATATGCATTCTGGAAGCAATTTCTTCAAGGTTCTGGTGGCCTCTCTTCTTGAGGGGAACTTGTAAGATGAAAATCAGAGGGATGAGTGACATCATCCAGCCACACTTGGTCTTGGGGCTGTGATGGACACTTATTGCCTCCCTCCTGCATTGTCCATTCTAGGCTCATTTTCCCCTCAGCCAAAATACCCATTGGCATTGATGTCTTATAGACCCTCATTCGTGAGAGACTAAATCCCTGATGATTATGCACTTTTCAGTTAGGGCTGCTCTATCCTTTTTTCCATAACCTTTGCTTTCTCAGTTAAGGAAGATAGAATCAAGAGATGCTCATATGGATCCCTTTCTGCCTGCCCAAGGGCAGGGACCTCACCTGAAGTTATATCCTTTACCTTGTGCCTGGCACATCCTAAACAAGTAGTCTGTGCAATAAGCAGGATCTTTCTGCTTTTATGAGTACTGGTACCTTCACCTCTAATGATTGCCTGGGTGACATTTCTAGTCATTAAAATCTATATATTACTTAAAGTACAGCTCAGGAGTACCTTACTAACAAGACTGATTCTAAGGAGAAAACATAATACAAATCATAACTTGGTAGAGATTTCCACTAATCCTTGAAAGCGACATTCTCTCATCTCCTTTTTGCTCTAGATCAATGTGCACGCCTTCAGGCTGCACAACTATCCTTATTTACATGGCATGGTTTATTAGAATGTAACTTCTGTATACTTCTTGAGACTGTTTCTCGTAAACTATTATTTGTTATTATCATTATCATGTTTTAGATGAGGTCCAAGTGCATGTTTATTACTTGGGTATATTGTGTAACAGTGAGGACTGGGCATCTGGTGCACCCATTTCCCAAATAGTGGACATTGTGCTTAGCAGGTATACACTTTTAGAAAGACTGGCATGAGCTGCAACTCCATTCAATTAGCTCATTAAACAGTATATAAGTAGTGATTTGTTATGTCATTGGCTGGATTTTGGGATTAGAGAAACAATAAATACAACGTTTTCTCTTGTGGAGTGCAGCATTTGGAAGAGACTACAACCAGTGCCATCATAGAGTATGCATATGTTACAAAGGAAGCCCCAAGAGGAGATCTGGAAACTGAGCCAGCAGGAGGTATAGAGATCCGTGGGCAAAGCAAAGAGGAATCACAGAGGCTGAGCGAACTTGTCTGGTAAGGGTGATCAGTTTGAAGAGACGATTCCAGGCAGAGTCAAAACACAGAAGCTTTAAGTCAGAAGTAGCAGAGCACCACCAGGGAACCCCAAAGCGTTTGATACTGTTGGTGTCAATAATAACAAAGACCACCAGGCAACTTCGGTGACACACTGAAGAATTGTGGAGTACAGCATAAATTACAACAATACTTAAAGGTTTTAGGTAAAGATGTGATGGAATGCAATATATCATTTTAGTGAAAATGTGAAAGATGAATTGGAATGGGAGGTTGTGAAAGTCAAGAAATGCTTAAGGGGAAACAAGTAAAACTGAGCACTCATTTATTGAATAGGTCTACTATTGTTGCATTATAGCCAGCACAGAAAGCAAAATGAAGGCACAGTTTTTCCTCTCTTCATTTTATTTGAGAAGCTGTAGCTTTGATTTCTTTGCTGAGAAGGATACGAACTGAGAGGGCATCAACATGTATGAAATATCTACCATGGTGAGGCTGTGTTTCAGTTACTAAAATGTGGTAACATTTTAAATTCTCACATTAGTGTTTTAGAGATATACTCTTATCTCCGTTTTGCAGAAGTTAGGAAGGCTAACATAAATATCTATAGTAAAATAGGTCAAGTAGACTATGAAGTCCGTCAGATCTGGATCAGAAACTTGCTTCTGCTACAGCACAACTGTGTGATTTGGGGGAAATTACTTGACAGCAGTGATTTTCAAATTTACCTATTTTTTAAGTAGAAAACATGCTTTATTATGGCAGCATTGTTGAAAATAGGAGAGAAAGTAAATAAACTGCTTCTTTCAGTATCTGGGATACAGTAGTTACTCAATAAGTAGACTGGATCTGAGTTCCTCTGCTTTGGAAACTTTCTCCAGCATCATTGGTTCCCATTTAGCTTCCATTAGGTAACATCTAGAGGTGTGAGGTACCAGCCAGAAGGAGATGGGAATTGTCTATACATGTGCCAGCCTCCCTAAAGTCTGGTGAGATCATCTGAAGTAGTTTCCACACAGTTTGTAGAAGGCTCCAAATGCGATTTAACACGCATACCCCACAGTAATACTCAATCCTCACAATTTCTTGTCTTATTTCACTACTTTGTGTTTCCCAGAACTCAAATGAGTTGTTTGCACTCAAGTCCTGGTCTACTTTTGTGAGAGTCTAAACTAGGACAAATAATCAAAGAAAAATATTAGTTGGGTTTACAACCTACATGTGAGAGAAAACCCCCCCAAAAAAATTCTATATGTATTCTTACATGTTTAAACTTCAGTAACCTTGAAAGTATTCTCTGTTTGACGTCATAAACCTATGGAGACACTTTTTCTACTGCTCAATTCAGTTTCTGAACTTGTCCCTTTTGATACCTTTTAGTGCTTCTGCCATTTTTGTTTGTTTGTTTGTTTCACCTCTTCCACATCAGCAAAACTTTTCCCTTTGAGGACTTTTTTCATTCAGGGAAACAAAAGAAAGTTACTCAGCATGAGATCAGGTATTGAATAGAGGGCGGGGGGCTCAAGGCTCTTGCCATTTTTAGTCAAAAACTGCTGAACACTCAGCATGGTGTGGGCAGGTATGCACATAAATCACCCATCATGAAATGGGCAAATGCTTGAAAGAATATCCAAAGATAAATTCACTGAAGCTGTAAACAGTCTCTCACAACAATGCTAGCTGGTACACTGATGCCAGGGGCTTCATAGTACACTCACTTAGCGGTGAAAGCCTGTACAAGGGGCCTACCCTCCAAAAACTAATTTGTCTTTGGGTGGGGGTCCCCCTCATATAATTTTTAGCTCAGTGCTAGACACATGAGTGGCATACAATAATAATTTTGAATAAATGAACTATTGGAGCCAGGAGATCATTTGGAACTATATATTACAGTTACGGTGCCTGGCAACTAACTAAACACCAACTTATGATGATATAGTATAGTAAGACTGCCAGCTCAACAAACAGACGTGTTTACAAAGGAGCAGAAAATTAAAGAGAGTTCTTGAAACCCAGAGGAGGTTGAACATTTGTATACCTAACCCTGAATTGTACCCCACATCTTGAAAATAAAAAAAATTAAAAATGAAAGAAAAAAATGAAAGAAACCCATAGGAGGTAGATAGAAAATTTTAAAATGTCCCATGGAAAGTAATGCTAAATACAGGTAAGAATTGAAATATACATACTAGATTTGGAGGTTCCCCTCACATGTATGATGAATGTAGAGCCCTTATCATTGAACTGGAAAGGAACAGTGAATGACACGCTGGGCTCAATGAGCCTATGGTCGCCTTTCAAGAAACTTTTATTTCCTCTACAAACATTGGGTGTCTAAATCGTATTAGACATTATGCTGAAATTAAATTAAAAATTTAATTTTCCCCCAACAGGAACTCAGGATTCTCTCAGAGGAACATTTTAGCTAACTGATCTAAAACTTCTTAAGTGTTTCTTATGTACAAGAGCTGTGCTAGAAATGTATTGTATGCTATCCCATTTATTTGAAGTAGGTATTACTAGTCTGCCCTTACAGATAAGGAAGTGGGAAGTCTGCAAAACCGACAGAAATTGAGAAATGTCTCCATGATATTTTAATACTACTTGTATATGACGCAACCAGAGTTTGTCTAAGATCTGTGCTTTTCCTACTCTTCTGGTAGATACATGTCTTTTGAAGCTATGTTGCCCTTGAAGACCTGGATAGCTGGGAGGCAAGAAAGGAAAATTATATGTGTGTGTGTGTGTGTGTGTGTGTGTGTGTGTGTGTGTGTGTGTGTGTGTGTTTGTGCCAGGTGATAAAGTCATTCATTTCTATATGGCTGGTTACTCTCCGTCAAAGGCATGGGTGTCAAAGACGTAAGTAGTGTCAGGCTCAAGTTTGACTTTCTGTAAATACTAGAATTCCTAGTTTGGACTAAGCCTTGGGTGTAGTTTAACCTAGACCAGGATTTTCAATCCTTGCAGAACAACAAGTGTCCCTAATGTAGCCCCCTTCCTCCTTTAGGCAAAGGAGTCCCCCATTGCCTCCTGTACTTGTCTCTATCAATTAGTTGAAACATTTTTCATGGCAGCTTACAAAAACTCAATCCAAACTAACTTAGTTACAGATAACTTTAATTTAGGTTAAAGTGGGTTATTTAACTAAAAGAAAAAGTCAAGAGGCTGGCTAAATTCAGGCATGACCTGATAGAAATGTTCCTGCAATGTCTTTGGAATTTGATCTCTGTTTTGCTGACTCAACTCTTCTTTCACAGGTATTGATTTTATTCTTAGGGAGACTCTCCTTCTGTGGTTTAAAGATGGCTCCCTGCAGGTCTAGACTTACATTTTATTACCCAAACAACTCTAAAGGGAAGAAAATATTTCTTTCTGAGTAGTCCCAAAGTCCCAGTAGTTACCTGAAATGTCTGTGTTTTGACCCACACACATTCTGAGGACACTGCCAAGAATGAAGGGGATTGGCTAATTCTTCAAAGTGAATAAGAAGAGCATAACTGAATGCTTAAAAGACAAAACCATAGATATTCATCCGCTCATTCATAGCATTTATCATACTATATAACAGTTGTCTATCTTCCTCATTTGACCCAAGTCCTGCAGGTTATATCTATATAATTCTTCGTTATTTATCCATTCAACACATATTTAATCAAGTATTTACTATCTGACGGGAGCTCTACTACATTCTGGGGACACGGTGATAAATTAGGTAAGCAGGTTTTCTGGCCTCACCAAACTTACAGTATATTGTGGAGATAGACATTGAAAAAGATGATGGCTCAGGTGAAAAGAGAAATGTAACATTCTAGGATCCTGTAGAAGCCTTAGGGCTCTATACTACTCTAGGAGAACAGGAATGCTCTCCAAAGCAAAAAATAGAGATATAATTATAG
Source organism: Tarsius wallacei (assembly GCA_963574415.1). Lineage (NCBI taxonomy): Eukaryota > Metazoa > Chordata > Mammalia > Primates > Tarsiidae > Tarsius > Tarsius wallacei. The sequence goes on along the minus strand of CAUYQG010219147.1, from coordinate 20,220 downwards.
CTACATATCTATTTAGATGATGCCTAAATGAGTATTTAAATGGCCATTTTGGACACTATTTCAAATGGCTATAAAGGACACCTGCACATGCATGTTTATTGATGCACTATTCACAACAGCAAAATCATGGAACCAACCCCAATGCCCGTCAAAAGTGGACTGAATAAAGAAAATGTGGTGCATATACATGACGGAATACTAGGCCATCATAAAAAGGAACAAAATCATGGACTTTGCAGCAAACTGGGTGTAGCTGGAGCCCAACATACTTAGTGATCTATCACAGAAACAAAAGAACTGAATACTGCATGGTGTCACTAATAAGGGGACCCTGAACATTAGCACACTAGCACAAGGGAGGGAACAGCGGTCACTGGGTACTGCCAGAGGAGGCAGGTGGGGTCTACATAGCAACACAAAGGATACCTGGTCCTAAACTAGGGAAAATGAGGGTCAGTTGGAAGCCCAAACTTCGCCTGCAAGGTGCCTACTTGTATAGTTAACCCTTACTTGTACCCCACATCTCATAATAAAATAAAATGACTATAACACTGTTTCATGTAGTCTATTTCATTTTGCAAAAGACCTCAATACACTATGCACAGTTCACACACACACACACAAACACACACACATTCTGTCTATGTATCTACTCCTCCTTTTATATTTGTTTTAATTAAGTGTCAAAGACCAACGAGTCAAGACCATACAAACCAGGGAAACTGGGTCTTGATGAGGCTGGAGAACTGGACATGAATACGGATCTTATCATAAAGGATCATGTTAGAAAGATAACGATTTGAGGTTTCAGAAGCCCTTGAAAGGTTTTAAGTTAGGGAGCAACAGATTTGCCTTTTGGAAAGATCACTTGGTGACAGTATGGAGAATGAACCCAAGGGAGAGGTGGGCATGAGGAGTGGAAACAATGAGACCTTTACTATCTCAACAGCATCCCCCTGAATGAATATGTAGCCACTTTTAGCACTGCCATCCTTTATGGCTTAGAAATTGTTTTCTAACACACCTTCACATTTATTTGCTCACTTGATTTAGATAGATAATGTTGGGGAGAGAGTGTTAGCAATTCTCTCAAAGCCACAGGACTAGTAACGTCCAGGTCCCTGACACTGGTTAAGGTCTAAAGAGACCTAGGCATTAGCCCTAAATTACTCATCATTTCTCCCAGGAGTTGAGGTGGCATCTTAAGAGAGCAGAACTCAAAGCACTCCGTTTGCCCTTGTCTTGCCTTGTAATCTTTGAAATTTGTGTCTCTAAGTGTTTTTGTTTCCTCCTTTCCATAAAAGGGGAGTGCTAATGAAATGTTTTGTGCTTTCACGCAGCAGAATAATTATATTTATCAAATGAGAAAATGTATGTGCAAGTGCCATGTGAATTCACTCATTCTTTCAACAATTTATTAAGTGCCTATTAGACACTGAGAACTGAATGACATATTGGAGTTACACATTATTATGTCAAATAAGGCATGATCTCTTACCTCACAGAAGAACAAAGAAAATGAAAGCAATAATTAAAATACAATATGCTGGTTTTCATAAAAAAAACAAACAAAGCATAACATGATAGTTGCCATCAAGAGAAGACCTCAGTCTAAATGCAGGTGGAGCATCATCAGAGAAGGATGCTTCAAGGAAGGGATACTCAAGTCCAGTTGGAAGACAGCACATTTTTAGTTACTGTTAATATTTTCAACTATTATTCTTATCATGAATTAATATGAAAACAAATACAATATATCTTAATGCTAACCACATGAAAGAGGACCATAAAAGAGTCTGTTGATTTTTTTTTTTAGCACATAGGTATGGAAAGATTTCCTGGGAATCAGTCTTCTTTCTTCTATGCAGATGGTTCTCAGCAAGAGGGCAAATTCCTTTCCAGAGGGAACCTCAATGCTGCAACTGGCATTTCTGATATACTTGCATAACTGTCAATTTTACCCCAAATTTACTTCCTCTCTGTACATGCTATAAATCACATGGATTTTATTAGGGAGGTATTATGTTTCTTAACAAGGTAATATCTTCAGGAGGTAAGAACTGTTTGCCTCCATCATGAGTAAATAACATTTTAAAATATGTTCTCTAAGCTGGTACTCTGGTAAGAACAAATGGATTTAAATGCAGGAGAGTGAGCTCTTTTCTCCTTTTATAAACCAGACCTTGTTTTTTTATGACCATCATGCTTGCATTTGATCTCTGGAAGATTCTAAACTTGAAATCATTGAAGCTATAAGTAGTCTTTTCTGCTTTTAGTTTGTTCCCTCTCTTTTTTCTTTTCTTTTCTTTGTTTCTTTCTTTGTTTCTTTCTTTGTTTCTTTGTTTCTTTCTTTGTTTCTTTCTTTCTTTCTTTCGCTCTTTCTTTCTTTCTTGCAAGAGCTTACAAGCATGCCAATAAATTAGTTAAGAAAAAAACAGTTTGAATTAAAGCGACCTGTTAAAATATGACTAAACTAGTGTATGAGTGCTTTGAGGAAACTAATACATACTGGAATTTAAAGCCAAGGGATTTGGGGATCAGAGAGGGAGATTGAGAAAGAACAGTTCTAGATTAATTTGCTTCTTTATTTGAAATACTAAAATACCAATCACAATGATGGTTGTGAAGACGATGGTGATTAGAATAACTATGATTTTATAGGGTGCAATACATAATAAGTCAACGACAGGGAAATGTGAGTGTGGAATGTTTTCATAATATCACATTCCATCTTGAAATGTATCTTTTTAATTTGCATGAAAATTTCTGCTTATTCATTTCACTTATCTAGATAACTCTAGAAAAAGTGGACTGGAAGTAATGTAAAAATTCTGTTATTATTGCCTTTAAAAAATTATGCCAAGACAAGTTTAAGGTTAGTTTCCTTTCTAAATTATAATATATATATAGCATAGGTATATGCTATATATATATTTCATACATAACTAACTTATATATGAAATTTCAAATTTCTGTGATGACGTGCTTCTAAGATAGCACCCTTTTTGTGACCTGAACACCCTCTTCTAATATTTATTTTTAGTAGTTACAGACATCTTTTAAAATGTTATAAACAGTTTTAATCCTCAAGTTATAACAGTATTTGCAGAATAGAAGCTAGCCAAATATGACTAGAGATATATATGAGTTAGAATAAGAGTATAGTATGCACTCACTCATAAAAATTAGGCTTAGAAAACTGCTAGTCTAAATTAGAACATTAAATCTGCACCCTACAAAAGAATATAAAGGATACCAACTATTAGAATTACTAAGGAGGTAGATAGTATTAGCAAGGAGATTAAGAAACAGGTGTTTTTTAATCCAGTCCTCTTTTGATGGACAGCAAGGTTGTTTCCAGGTTCTTGCTATTGTGAACAATGCTGCAATAAACATACGAGTGCAGGTATCTTTTTTATAAAGTGATTTGAGTTCTTCAGGGTATATTCCCAGTAGGGGGATCGTGGGGTCATACGGCAGGTTGGTGTTTAGAGCTTTTAGGAATCGCCAATTTTAAATTGAATTGTCAGGGTTGCCCTCAACCTGAAAAGGTGACATTTGACAGATTACTTGAAAATGATGAAGGAGTTAGTCATGAGGGATAAATTTTTCAGGGAGAAGGAAGAGAATGTATAAAGTCATTGGAGCAAGATATCCTTTGACTTGTTTGAACAAATGCAATAATGCTTTGGAGGTTGGAATAGGATGAGCGGGGGGAGCGGAGGAGGAGATGGAGTCAGAAAGTTCTTTGTCTATTCCACTATAATATAAGCTTCTTGAGGACAGGACTTTATTTTATGGCTGTGTACTCCACTTTAAATATTTTGGTTTTTATTTTGAGTAAGGATTCAGGTGAGAAAATGTTAGAAGTTTTCAACAGAAGTGTGAATTAATTTTATATAGGATTTAAAAAAGAATAATTCTGACCAATATCTCTCCATCTTTCCAACCATAACAGAAATGATGACTATGTGAGGTAATGAATATGTTATTTAGCTTGACTTAGTCATTCCTAGTGTTTATATACTTCAAGGCATCATGTTGTACAAGGTAAATGCAATTTTATCTGTAATTTTTTTAGTAGAAAAATAATTCTGTATACTTTGTTTAGAATTTTTTTTTGTAAGCACTAGTTAGGTGACAACTGTGGTAATCTAGGTTAAAGGTGATAATGGCTTGAACCAAGGGGAAATCATAAATGCACTGAGAAGTGGTCAGATCTTTTAATGTATTTTGAAGGTATACCCCAGAAAATACTAGATGAATTACATATAAGTGTGAAGGAAAAAAGAGATTTTTAAAAACACTATTGAGTCAAAATCTAGTTATCTGTGAAGATTAATGTAGTTGACTAATCTCTAGCTAGGCTCACTAAAATTAAAAATGGATGATACAAATTACCACTATTAGTAACAAAGAAGAGACCACTACAAATAATATATGCATGAAACGCACTGATAGTTCATTATAAACATTTTATTCAGTTGGATTCTCTAATTAAATGAATGGACACATTTTTGAAAGATAAAAATTCCAAACTGTTGTGAGAAAAAACAGAAAAGAATGTATAGTTTTATATCAATTAAATAAATTTAATACACAATTGAAAAACTTCCCAGAAAGAAAACTCCACAGATAGTTTATTGGCATATATCAAGCATTTAAGAAAGAGCTAAGACCAATTATGTACAAATTCTATTATAAAATAAAGTAGGAAGCACTTTTGGCAACTTTTGCTTTTCTTAGGAATGCTTTTGAGGAGTCTTTCCGCAACAACAACAAACACTCACTTTAACAAATGACATCATATTAGTTGTGTACACATAAGTTCATCATTTCATCCCAAGGAGGTGCAAACCACAAGGTTTTCACTTCTCAACTTTCGGAGTACTTTGTGCATTGCTTATTATAATTATATTTCCTTTTTTAAGTCAAGTAGAAACCTTGGCCTGAGTACATATCAAAGTGTAGAATCCTGCTCTCCTGCCTGAACGTAGACACAGAACAAAATTGGTCTGAAGGTGGCTAGCTGTGAAGTCAAGGATGCTGGAGCAACAGGGTTCCGAGGAGAGAGAAGAAAATGAGGCCATGCAAACAAAGATTGAATTTAAACAATTAGGCAGATAAAGTGAAATAAATGAGGGACAGAAGAAGCAAATCAGAGGAAAAGGGTTAAAAAGCAGATCTTGAGATCAGGCATGATAGCTGACATCTTTAATCCTGGCACTTTAGGAGGCACAGGTGGAAGAAGTGCTTGAGCCCAGGAATTTAAGATCAACTTAGGCAACATAGTGAGAATTCATCATTACAAAACATGAAAATTTAATCAGATGTGGTGGCATGCATCTGTAGTCCCAGCTACTCAGGATGCTGATGTAGGAGGATCACCTGAGCCCAGGATGTTGAGGCTTCAGAGAGCCATGGCCGTGTTACTGCACTCCAATATAGGCAACAGAGTGAGAGAGACATCAACTCAAAAAATATATATATACTAAAATAATAAATAAAAAGAAGACTTTGAGAGGCAGGAGCTGGAAACATTTCTGAAGCAGGAACTTAGCCTAGATGCTTTTGATAGGCTATAGGAGGAAAAGGGATAATTGAATCCAGGGACTGCCTAAAGACAATATGACATAAATTACTGAATTATAATGGCATAGCTACATGTCACTTTTCTTTCTAGAATGAAATCATTGAGAGCAGTGACTCTGTCATAGATCTTCTGCATGTACTCAGGACTGAACATTATGGCTGGTGCATGGTAAGTGCTCAGTTCAATGGATACATGCACACATAAATGAATTAGTGATGGCAGAGTTTGAACAGCTGCTTTATATCTTTTTCATATTGTACTGTATTTATGCGTTTTCAGCAAACGAGCAATTATTCATTTAAAAGTTTCATGGAGAAAGGGCTGTAATCAGAAAGAAAATAAGTATTTGCAAAATGTCTTCAATTAAAATTTGTGTTGATATGGTAACTCTGCTTGCCTGTTCTACTAAATATTTATCTTATTTTCCTTCCAAACAAGCCCTATGTGTTTAACCACCAGTTATTTGATTTATTTTTTTCATATTCTATGCAGTACACTATAGTACACTAACTAGCTCAGGCACTGACATTTTAGTTTTCTTTGTTGATACAACTACTTACACTATTATGATAAGAACTTGCAGAAATAACCCTGTAAACAATACTTCCATCAGTAGATAATACAACTTAGACCCTCCTGACCATTTTTACTAGAAAAAATAAAGTATTTCATACTATTTATCAGCAGACTGCATAAATGGCTGTGTAAAATAAGACCCCAAGCAGTGATAGTGATATTTTGTTTCTATTATTGCAAAAATAATCCATTTATAAAGCAAAAATACCATTCTACTTGCACATAATAAACTACAGAGGAAGCCAACAGATATGACTTGCCATTGGCCTCTCAAATTTGAAGAGTTAGTTATCTATTAGTCATAAAATAAAACATCATTAACCTATTAAGCAAAACACTTTCCTTTTCATTTCTGATATCAACAGCCAACAATTTATTGCCTCACTAAATATTTTTACAATAAATTGTATATATCATATTACTAATATGAATTATGAATACTAACTATTAATATATCACATATACAACTGCTAGTCTTTCGATTGTCAACTTCAAATGGATACTGCCTGAATGACCATATGAAAGAATGTTTTGAATGAAAAATTTCCTTCCATTTCACTGTTAAACAAATAAAAGTGTACTAGAACATTAACTGGAAGTGATTTCAGCTTATTTTTCATGTGGGATGGTGTCTTAGTCTGTTTTGTGCTACTATAGCAGAATCTCACAGGCTGGTAATTTCTAAAAAACAGAAATTTATTATCTCAGGATTCTGGAGACTGAGTTTGAGATGAAGGAACTGATATCTTGTGAGGGTCTTCTTGCTGCGTCATCCCATAGTGGAAGACAAGAGAGGGTGAGAGAGAGCAAGAGGGGAACTAATTCATCTTTTTATAAGGAAGCCACATTTTAAAAATGATGAACCCAATACCACTATGACAGTATTAATCAATTCATGAGGGTAGAGATCTCATGACATAATCACCTTTTAAAGGCCCTGCCACTTAATACTGTTACAATGGTGATAAGTTACCAACACATGCATTTTGTGACACATTCAAACTATAGGAGAGGGTGAAAATATCTATTTGGTAGCATAACTTTATTTGTTTATTTATTTTTCCTTTGCTCCCTTTAAAAATTAGGCAGAAATTATTAAGTCTACAAAACTAATTACTGAGTTGGATGCTACAAATGGATACTTGGTTTTGAAATTGATGGATAAGTGAACTTTTTTGGATAGTCATTGTTTCAAATTAGATTTTACCCAAAGAAAGCCCTAAAACAAATGTTCTGTAGCAGATAGTTTATCTGAGAGATAATTACGAGAAGCACTGCGAGGAAAGGAAGTAAGGCAGGAAAGACAGTAATGGTGGTAATAAGCAAGTTACCACCTGTGGTTTAGTCTCTCTAGGGGATTCCTGAGAGACTGCCTAGAATAGATTTCTGCGTTATCACACTGAACAATGAGAAAGCTGGGATTCCTATTCACTTATTTTTGGCAGTCATTGGTTGAAAGTTACCTGGAACTTTAATTCCCAAGTACTTCCTGCCTACCCTATTCCTAGGCCAATCACATTCCTATGGACAGTGAACTCTATGAAGTATGCACTATAAATTTCTCCAGCCTGGTGTGGTGGCTCATGCCTGTAATTCAAGCACTTTGAGAGACCAAGGCAGGATGTTTGTTTGAGCCCTGGAGTTCAAAACCAGCCTACATAAGATAGAGAGACTTCATCTCTGCAAAACAAAACAAAACAAAACAAGTAATCAAAAAAAGCTAGCAGGGCATGATGGCAAGCACCTGCAGTCCCCACTACTTGGGAGGTTGAGGTAGAAAGATCGTCAAAAGGTTGAGACTGGGGTGAACTGTAATCATGCCACTTCACTCCAGCCTGAGTGACAGAGGAGACTATGACTTTAAGTAAATAAATAAACAAACAAATAAATAAATATTTTTTTTAATTTAAAAAATTCACTTAAGGACAAGAAAATTGACGCACAGATAGATAGGATATGTAATATACCTAAGATCACTCAGTTGATAATTTTGAGAGTCAGGAAATTACATTTAAATTCTGGCCCAAGAGATTATTTTCTTAAAGACCAAGGTATAATTAAAATAGTTTGGTGCAGGTGTATGAATAGACAGATGACTCGACAGAACAAAATGAAGTTCAGAAATAATTTCAGAATTTTTCAAAAATTTTGTCATAAAATATATTTGACCTTTTAAGTGAGTGGGGAAATACTGAATTATTCAATTATAATGTTTGAACAATTTTATAAACAGCTAGGTAAATAAATTAATATTGGATTCCTAATTGATTTATCCCAAAATAATTAAATTAGATTAAAGTGGTAAATGTAAAAATAAAGTGGAACCACAAAAATACTAGAAACAAATAGAAAAGAACATTTTATTTCTAATCTTAGAATAGAAAAATAAAACAGCCATTCCAAAAATAACCAACTAATAAATAAGTAAAAAAATCCAAAAACTTGTTATATTGACTACATAAGCATTATTAATTTTTTTCAAGATAAACACATACATATACAAACCATATATATATGTTTTTTGTAAGTATGTAAAAATGACCAACAATCTTTTAGAAAAGTCAGTAGTGAACAAAGGACAAGAAAATGTTCACAAGAAAGAAATGTGACTTTTAAATATATGGAAATAAATATATTTTGATTCAAACTATATTCATATTAAAACTAAAATAGTTAACTAATATTTACTTTCTGGGTTGTCAGAAATAAATGAAAATAAATTGCAATGGTACACTGTTGAAACCTATGTGGAAGGAAATAAATCCATATTTTTTGGTGAAAATGAAATCTGTGCAGACCTATTTTGAAGCCATTGTAATTTTGGCTATGAAAATGAAAAATGTACATATTGTTTGACCCACCAATTCCATTTCTGGGATTTTGTCATTTCTATTGATATTTTCATGATATTCTGTCTTCTTATCTAAGGACACGATGTGCCTTTCCTTTGGCCTATTTCTTGTCTTTGGTATTTCAATATCATTTATTGCTTTTTCATAGACACCTTGCATCTTCAGTGTTATATTTATTTCCAGATATTGTATGGTTCGGATGCTCTTATGATTGAAAATTTCCACACTTTGCATTTTAGATGCTTATTGCTAGAAATAAAAAAAGTAAAACTTCAATTGAAGGCATAAATTGAGATGAAATACCTGTACTTTTGGGTGCTCTAGAATTACTGCTTATCTTCTAACCTCCACATCAGTTTTTCTGGAACCAAGGTGGAACAGCAGGCTTTCTCATGTCTTAAAATTTGCCAAGTACCTCCAAAGATTTGGATAGTCTGAATAAATTGAAACTTCCTCAGGCCTCCACTTCACAACGGGAAAAGAGTCAGTGACTGGAATCCTTTAATGTCCCTGGCAAGACTCCAGTTTCTGCCCTCCTAATATCACAGCTATTTGCTTTAAAACCATAGGGACTCTTTGGCATCAATAAAAATCTTTCAGAATTGAACAGATCTAGAAGATAACAAGTCAGATAGAGAAGAAAGTGAATAATTAATTGAATAGATTCTAATCAATATAAATTATCATATATTTTCAGTAGAATCTAATTTTTTCATATTTATACAGCATAGCTGCAAATTAAAGGCCTTTTATGACTATAGCATAGCATAGCAAACAACACAAAAAACCTTAACACATTTGAAAGTGGTGATTTGAAAAACAACATTTTCTAATTATGATTCCGCATAGCAAGAAAATAATTAAATTTACCAAAGCAAACTTTTAATTCTTTACTGGAAAATAAAAGAAATCTGAAGAAAGACAACTACAAGCCAATATCCTTAATGAACATAGATGCAAAATTCTCAACAAGATTCCAGCAAATCAGATCCAACAGCACATCTCAATTATCATCCATCATTACCAAGTAGCCTTCAAACTCAGGATGCAGGGCTGGTTCTTAATTTATGATTGGCAGGATCATAAACATAATTAAATACACCAAAGATGTAAAAACAACAACCACATGATTATATCATCAGACAAAAGAAAAATTATTTGATAAAATCCAGCATACCTTCTTGATAAAAATCCTTGAACATCAAGGAATAGATGAAACATACCTCAAAATAGTAAGAGCTATATACAATAAACTCATAACCAACATACTGCTAAACAGACAGAAATTGGAAGCACTTCCCCTGTAAACCAGAAAAAGACAAGTCTTCCTACCCTCACTTCCCCTGTTCAATGGTATGTTGCAAGTCCTAGCTATAGCAACAAGACAAGAGAAAGAAGTCAATGGTATTCAAATAGCAAAAGGAGTTTAAATTATCACTCTTTGTGGATGACATGATCCTATATGTTGAAAACCCAAGAGAATCTGTCAATAATCTCCTTGCACTGGTAAGACACTTTGACAAACTCTAAATAAATGTGAAAAATACAGTCACATTTCTATAGATCAACAACAAACAGTCAGAAATACAAATAAAAAACACAATCCCATTCACAATAGTCACAAAAAAATTAAATACCTTGAAAAACCACATTTTCTAATTATGATTCCATATAGCAAGAAAATAATTAAATTTACCAAAGCAAACTTTTAATTCTCTTCCTAACCAGAGAAGTGAAAGATTTATAACAAAAACTACAAAACACGGCTCAAAGAAATCAAAGAAGACACAAACCAATGGAAAAAATATTCCATGCTCATCGGTTGGAAGAATCAGCATTGGTAAGATTTTCATCCTACCATAGACAATCTACAGATTTAACACAATACCCATTAAATTACCAACATCATTCTTCTCAGACCTGGAAATGACAATACAGAAATTCATATGAAAACAAAAAAGACCACAAATAGCTAAAACAATCTTTAGCAAAAGAAAAAAAGGTGGAGGTATCACATTCCCAGGCTTCACACTCTGCTGTAAAGCTACAATAATCAAAACAGCCTCGCATTGGTACAAGAACAGGCATACAGACCAATGGAAAAAGACAGAGATTCCAAAAGCAAAACTTCACTTTCTCAAACAACTCATCTTTGACAAAGCCTCCACCTACAATCAATGGGGATAGGAGAACTTATTTAGTAAATGGTCCTGAGAAAACTGACTGAACACATGCAGAAGACTGAAACAGGATCCCTATCTATCACCATATAAAAAAATCAACTCTAAATGGACTAAAGACCTAAATGTAAAACCTCAAATTATAAGAATTCTAGAAGAAAACAGGAAAGACCCTTAGAGAAATTGGCATAGACAACCAATTACTTATAAACTCTCCAAAAAGAAATGTCATAAAAGATAAGATAGACAACTGGGACCTCATCAAACTGAAAAGTTTCTGATAAGGAAAAGAAACCTTCAAGAGAGTGGGTGACGGCCAAAAAATGGGAAAAAAAAAATATTTGAAAATCTGACAAAGGCCTAACATATGGGATCTACAAGGAACTCAAATGTGCCAAAAGAAAAAAACAAACAATCCTATTTTAAAAATGGGCAAAAGTTATTGATAGACATTTCTCACAAGAAAACATATGAGTAGCCAACAGATACATGAAAAAAATGCTCAGTTTCACTAATCATCAAAGAAATGCAAATTAAAACCACACTGAAATACCACTTAACTACATTCAGGATGGCCGTCATCAATAACTCAAAAAACAAACAAACAAAAAGATGCTGGAGAGAATGTGGGGAAAAGGGAACATTTCTACACTGTGGGAATGGAAACTAATACAACCTCTGTGGAAAACAGTGCAGCAATTTCTGAAAGATCTAAACATTGACCTTCCATATGACCTAGCAATACCATTATGAGAATATACCTGGAAGATTTCAAATCACTCTGTAGAAAAAAAAAAATCTTCACACTCATGTTTATTGCAGCATTATTCACAATAGCAAGAACATGGAATCAATCATGCTGCCCTTCAAAAGTGAAGTTGATAAAGAAAATGTGGTACATTTACATGATGGAATATTATGCAGCCATAAAGAAAACCAAATTATGAACTTCACAGCAACTTGGATGGAATTAGAGTCTGTAATACTCAGTGATTTAACACAGAAACAAAGATCTGAGTGCTAAATATACTCACTCATAAGTGGACCTTGAACATTTATCCTAATATGATAATAAACAGATCAGCAGTGGTGGGACACTGCCAAGGGAGGGAGAGGGCACATAACATCAATAAGGGTACCCACATTTTACTTGTATGATGACCACTTATGTACCTAATCCTGAATTGTAGCCCACATCTTTAAAATACAAAATAAGAGAAAAAATAAGTAAAAATAAGAAAAATGTAAAAAAAAATTTTTTTTTAAAGAAATAAGACTTTCAGTTTTTCCCCATTCATTATGATACTAGCTGTGGGTCTGTTGTATATGACTTTTATCACATTGAGGCATGTCACTTCTATATCCAGTTCTTTGAGAGTTTTTTTAATCATAAAAAAAGTTGAATTTTATTGAATGTTTTCTCAGCATCAACTAAAATTACATGGATTTTGTCCTTCGTTCTGTTGCTATATCATATTGATTGATTTGTGTAAATCAAACCATCCTTGCATCCCTGGGATGAAGCCCAATTGACCATGATGGATTATCTGTTTAATGTTCTGTTACATTGATTTGCTTGTATTTTGTTGAGGATTTTTGCATCTATATTCATCAAAGATCTTGACCTGTAGTTTGTAGTTTTTTGGTTGTTTTTGCCTGGTTTTGGTATTATAGTAATATCGATTTTGTAGACTGAATTTGGAAATGTTCCCTTGTCCCCATTTTTTTGGAATAGTTTGAGTAGAATTTATATTTGTTCTCTTTAAATATTTGATAGAGTGCAGAATAAATCCAGCAGGATCTTGAGGTTTTATTTGATGAAAAAGTTTACTACAGTTTAGGTCTCATTACTTATTATTAGTCTACTCAGGTTTTAGATTTCTATATAGTTCAATTTGGTAGTTGTATGTTTCCAGAAATTTGAATTTCTGTGAATTATTTATCCTTTCAAGAAAACACGTTTTATTTATTTGTTTATTGTTTAATCTCTTTTTAATTTAGCTCTATTCTGATTTTTATTTATTTCTACTAATTTGGAGTATGGCCTGTGCTTACTTTTCTAGTTCTTTAAGACATATCCTTGGGTTGTTTTTTTGAATTTTTAAAATTTTTGGATGTGAACTTTTCTTGCTATTAACATTCCTCTTTGTACTGATTTTGCTGTATCCCATAGCTTTTGGTATGCCATATTTCCATTTTCATTTGTTTCAATAAATTTTTTAATTTTCTTTTAAATTTCTTCATTAGAGTACTGGTCATTCAGGAGTATACTGTTTAATTTGTATTGCCTGTATAGTTTCCAAAGTTTGTCTTCTTATTCATTACTACATTTATTCCATTCTGGTCAAGAAAGATGTTTAATATGAATTCAATTTTTTGAATTCTTTAAGACTTGTTTTGTGGCCTATTATATACTCTGTTCTTGAAAATTATCTATATGTTGAGGAAAAAATGTGTATTCTGTGACTGTTGGATAAAATTTTCTGTAAATATCTATTAGGTCTGTCTGTTTTAAAGTGAAGATTAAATCTGATTGCTCTTTGTTCATTTTCTATTTGGATCCTCTATCCAACTGAAAGTGGGATGTTGAATTCTCCTGTTATTATATTAGGATTTATTTATCTTTTTATCCATAATTATATATTCTTTATATTCCTGGATGCGCCAGTGTTGGGTCATATATATTTATAATTGCTACATTCTCTTGCAGAATGGACCTCTTTATTATTATAAAGTTATCTTCTTTGTCCCCTTTTAAGTATTTGTCTTAAAATATATTTAACTAATGTAAGTATAGCTACCCCTGCTCTTGTTTGGCTTCCATTTGCATGAAATACTTTTTTCATCCTTTTATTTCCACTGTATGTGTGTTTTTATAAGTGAAGTGAGTTTCTTGTAGGCAATGTATAGTTAGGTGTTGAGAATTTTTTTAATATCTACTCAGCCACTTTGTCATTTGAGTTTAGTCCATTTACATGATATATTCTTTTTTTTTTTTTTTTTTGAGTTGGAGTATAACTCTGTCACCCAGACGGGAGTGCAGTGGCCGCTCCCGGCCACCACAGCCTCGACCTGCTGGGCTCCGGCGATCCTTCCGCCTCAGCCTTCCGAGTAGCCGGAATTACAGGCGCGCACTACCACGCCTGACTAATTTTTTTGATTTATTGTGGAGATGAGGTTTCGCCTGCCCAGGCGGGTCTCGAACCCGCGGGCTCAGGCAATCCACTCACCTCAGCCTCCCAAAGGCGCGGGATTATAGGCTGAGCCACCGAGTCCGGCACATGATATATTCTTATTGATGGATAAAAATTTAATGCTGAAATTTCTTTTATTTTCTTTTTTATTTTGGTGTGGTGTTTTCTGTCTTTTCTTTTCTTCTTGTCTTCCTTTGTGTAAAAGTGATTTTCTCTGGAAGTATATTTTAATTTCTTACTTTTTATATTTTGTGTATTTTATGTAGGCTTTTCAATTTAAGGTTACCATTAGGTTTGCAAATAAAATCTTATAACCAATTATTTTTTAAAATGATAAATTAACTAATTACAAACATAAAAATTGCAAACAATCAAGCAAGGAGAAAACTAAAATGACTCTATATTTTAAATTAATTCCTCTTTTTTGACCTTTTTTGTTTGTATTTATATTATATACTATCTAATTGCTAAAAAAATTTCATAGTTTTTTATGATTTTTGTCTTTTAGTCTTCCTTCTCAACATATAAATGGTTGAAACACTGTAATGGCAGTCAGAGTATTCTGTATTTGCATGTGTACTTACCATTACCAGTGAATTTTGTACTTTATTATTGTTCATTAACTTAATTTTTTCTCAGATTGAAGAATTCCCTTTAACATTTCTTGTAGGACATGGTAGTGTTGGCAAAAGCTGTCAACTCTTATTTATTCAGGAAAACATTTCTCCCTCATAACTGAGTGACATTTTTTGCTAAATATAATATTCCAGAATAAGTTTTTTCCCTTCAGTATTTTGAATATATCATGACACTCTCTGGTGGCCTGTCAGGTTTGCACTGAGAAGTCTGGTAAGAGACATATTGGAGCTCCTTTACATGGCATTTGTTTTATCTTGCTGCTCTTAGGATCCTTTTTGGATCTTTGACTTTTGAGTGTTTGGTTATTAAATTCTTTGAGGTAGTATTACTTGAGTTAAATTTGCTTGGTGTTCTATTACTATCTTGTAACTTGATATTGATATCTTTCTCTAGATTACAAAAGTTCTTTGTTATTATTTATTTGAGTAAATTTGATCTCTCTAGTTGACAAATTATTTATCAAAGCCAATAACTCTTGGATTCCCCCCTTTGAGACTATTTTCTAGATATTTTATGCATGTTCCATTCTTTTTTAATCTTTATTTTATTCTCCTTTGACTGTGTTTTTATATAGCCTGCTTTCAGGTTCACTAATTATGTCTTCTGTTTGAGCAATTCTACTTTTAAAAGACCCTGATACACTTTAGTTTGTCAAATGAATTTGTAAGTTTCAGAATTTCTGCTTGATTTTTCTTGTTATTTAAAACTCATTGTCAAATTACTCTGATACCTTTTCTGGGTTTTCTTGAAATTTATTTCACTTTCTCAAAACAGTTCATTTGAATCTTCTGTCTGAAAGGTCACATATCTGACACTCTGGGATTGGTCACTACTATATTTTGTTCGTTTTGTGAGGTCATATTTTTCAGGGTATTCTCCATGCATATGGATACTTCTTGATGTCTGGGCATTAAATAGTTGACAAATTATTCTAATATTTGAAGTCTGGACTTGTTTGTATCCACCCTTCTTTCCAGGTGTCCAAAGAGAATTGTGTATTGTGATCTAACTCTTAGGTCACTGCAGAATCATCATCACTAGGGGATTCCCGCAGCTCAGTAGCACTGCAATTCTTGCAGATTCCTAGAGGCACTGCTTTGGTGGGCTTCAGTAATATCTGGGAGAATTCCCTTGATTACCAGGCAGATCTCTCATTCTCTTTCCTCACTGTCCCCCAAAAGAGAAGGAATCTCTCTATTCTGAGCTGCCTTGAGCTGGGGGAAAGGCAGTATAAGCATTTGCATAGCCACCACACCTAGGACTGTGCTGGGTTACATCTGAAGTCAGCACAGTACTGGATCTCATCCAAAACCTGTGATAAGTATAACCTGGGCCTTTCCACTACTGATATTTGTTTAAGGCCCATGGGTTTTTTAAAGAGCTGGTGACTAATCCTGCCAGTAATCATTTTTTTCTTCAAAACAGTGGGTTCCCTTCTGGCCCAGGGTTGATTTAGAAATGTCTAGGAGCTATGGTCTGGAACTGGGACTTCAGGAATCTGTTGGTGTTTAATTTTACTGTGGTTGAGCTGTTACTCAAGTTAAAAGACAACGTACTTTTCTCTCTCCTTTCCCCAAGTGGAAGGAGTTTCTCTCTGATCTGCATTGCCTGGAGTTTAAGGAATTGTAATGCACTCATTCATCTGGCTGCCACAACTGGTATCTCACTGGGTCACTTAGACCCCAAATCTACTGCCTCTAAACTCAGCACAGCAACAGAACTTGCTCAAATATTTCATTCCTTGTGACCTGACTGAATTCAAATTTATTCAGTAGCCCAGGACAATTCAGTGAGCTGGTGATGGAACCAGTTGGAACTCAGTTTCTTACCACTGTTGTGGAGGATTCCCCTCTGGCTGGGATGGGTCTAAATCCTCCCTCTGTATGTGCCAGCAGAATTTTGTCCTGTGTTGTGTTCTACTGTGACAAGACAGCACTGAGTTTCCACGCAAAGGTCCACATTCATTTCACTCTTTCTTCTTCAAGTACACAGATTCTCTTTCGGCAAAGTGATGCTAAGGGATGGGTAAGGGGTGTGTAGGCAATGCAAGACTGTCTTTCCTACCTTTTTTATAGCTTCTTTTCTTGACATGATGCTAACACCAGGTAGTATGATGGTTCACCAGATTTTGTATTCTAATAGGTGCTTTCTTAAATTGATACTTTAATTTAATGTCACTTTGGGGAGACAATAGTTGAAGGGGTCTGTTTTGTCATCTGACTCAGTCTCCAGTCTTGTTGCTTTTGGACTGCTAACTCCATCAACATGCTGTATTAAATTAATCTGAAACTTAGAACATTTGCTTTTAATCATTTTGATTGGTACCAAGATAACATATTGGATATATCTCAAAATATTGTTTTGTTTTATATTTTAATATTTTTTTGAAATTAAGGAAGTTAATATTTAAAATATAATTATGTATTTTACAAGTATGTGTGAAGAGTTCTTCCTATAAAGTTTTTAAAATTTGTCTGTTGGCCATGAAGTCATCATTTTATTTCATGCATTAGACACCATGATTGTCAGTGGAAAAATACATTTTATTCCAGGCTCTTAAATATGAGAGATAAACAGAGTGACAGTATTTATGCTTTTAATACTCTACTCAGGAATCTTTCTTTTATTTTTAAAAACATTCATGCATACAAATATATATTTGACAAAAATTTTGCATATTTATTGTGTAAAAAAATGTTGTTTTGACATATGTATACTTGTGGAATGCTTAAATCAAACTAATTAATATATTAAATACTTCACATGGCAATTTTTTACGGGGTAAGGACACTTAAAATCTACTCTCTTAAATCAGAAATATTTCTAGTTATTAGTCCACCTCTGTTTCTAGTCATTACAAATTCAGCCACATGACTGACTTCTTTCTGCATGCTTGCTAACTTTGTTGACAATATGAAATACTACAAGGTTTAGACATGTAAAAATGCACTCTATAACAAAAATTTGCTTTGTTGCTGGTTTCCTAATTATACCTTTTTAGTTTTGTGCTGGCAACATCTGCTAATATTACTCCCCATCTTTCCATACAGACAATACATGATGAGATTTTCAGAATAGTCCAAGAATAGTTTCTTGTTAGCCAGACTTATTGTGGCTCTCCCTTACATTAATAATCCCCTGAGCGTTAAAGGTCTTCTCTATTCAATCCCTAACATCAATTTTCAATTTAGGCACCTTTGTCAAAATTCTTCCTCAGTGGGCACTGGGAGACATCCTGACAGGCCTCTTGGCTGTCATTTCTTGCTAAACTTACAAGAGAGGTCCCAAATAACCCTAAAATTTATTTATAAAGCGTCGGGTATTTATTCTTACATGTTTAAACTTAGTCACCTTCAAAGCACTCTTTGTTTCATGAAATAAGCTATCAAGACCCTTTTTTCTCTGCTCAAAACACTTTCTTAACGTGTCAATGGTATTTACTTTTAGAGCTTCTGCCGGTTTTTGTTTCACCTCATCCACATAGGCAAAATGTTTCCCTTTGAATACTTGTTTTCATCCAGAGACACAAAACAAAAGTTGTTTGGAGTGAGATAGGGTGAATAAGGAGGATGGGCCTTGGGAGTCATACCATTGTGGGTCAAAAACTGCAGAACTCTCAGCACAGTGTGGACAGGTGTGTTGTAATGGTGGAAGAGCCAGTCACCTGTTTGCCAAAACTCAGGAGGTTTCTTCTGCAAATCATGACACAACCTTCTTAAAACCCCGAGATAAAACTTTGGCTGAATGTTTCATCTGGAGAAACAAATTCTGAGTGTACTACAAAAGGCTCACTCTACAAAAGACAGTTCTGTTTTGTTGTTGTTGTTGTTGTTGTTGTTGGGAAGTCCCTCCTTGTTTATGCCTCTTACATGAAATAATTTTTCTTTTCTTAATTTTCAATAGCTTTGGGTGATATAAATAGATTTGAAGACTACCCACCACCGTCACCTGTGCACATTTTACCCAATACATGATTTTTCTGCCCATCCACCCCCTTCTACAGTCCCTTCTGAGTCTCTAGTGTCTATTATACCATATCTATGTTTTTGCATATCCTTAAATTAGCTTCCACTGATAGGTGAGAGCAGGCAGTGTTTGTTTATGTGTTCTTGAGTTAGATAATTTAGGTTGATGTTCTTCAATTCCATCCAAGTTGCTGCAAAAGACATTATATTATTATTTTTGATAGCTGAATAGCATTTCATAGTGAATATATGCCACATTATCTCTTTTAATTAATTTATTTATTTTAAAGTTGTGGAGTAAAATTCAGGATTAGGTATAAAAATGGTCATTGTACAGGTCAAGTTTGGGCCTGACTTTGGTCCCCACTTTACTTGATTTTAGATCAGTTACCCTTATTGATGAAGTGTGTCCCCCTATCTCTCCCCTGGCAGTGCTCCACTACTGCCTATCCCTTTCTTATAGTATTATGATAATTGTTCAGGGACTGCTTATGAATGACATGTGGCACTCAGTTCTTTATTTCTGTGATATATCACTGAGTATTATAGACCCTAAATCCATCCAAGTTGCTTCAAAGTACATAATTTTGTCCTTCTTTGTGGCTGCATACCATTCTATTGTGCATATGCACCACATTTTAAAAATCCAGTCTACTTTTGATGGGCAGCACAGTTGGTTCCATGTTTTTGCTATTGTGAATAATGCTGCAATAAGCATGCATGGGCAGGTATTCTTGTCATAGAATGATTTGAGTTCCTCCACGTATATTCCCATAATGGGAATTGCTGGGTCTTACACAAGGTACATTTTAAATCTTTTAGGAATGATCACACTGTTTTCCACAGAGTTTGTACTAGTTTGCACTTCCACCAACAATGTAGAAGTGTTCTCTTTTCCCCACATCCTCTCCATCATCAGTTGTTTTTTGAGATATTGATGATGGCCTTTCTGATTGGAGTTAGATAGTATCTCAGTGTGGTTTTAATTTGCATTTCTTTAATGATTAGTGAGGCTGAATATTATTTCACTGCTATGAACAGTGGTGTATATGGTTTTTAGTACCTATTTTCAATTATTTGGGGTATATTTTCAGTAGGGGGATTGCAGGGTCATATGGAAGATTGATTTTTAGATCTTTTAGGAATTGTCAAACTGTTTCCACAGAGGTTGTATTAGTTTACACTCCCATCAACAGTGTAGAAGTGTCCCCTTTTCCCCAC
>CAUYQG010219143.1:0-16511 GCA_963574415.1 Tarsius wallacei | reverse complement strand
CATATGATACAGAATCATACTCCTAGTTATTACCCAAATGAGTTAAAAACTCATCTCCACATCAGAACCTGTATACAAGTGTTTATAGCAGCTTTATTCACAATTTCCAAAAAATAGGAAGCAACTAAGATGTTCTTCAATAGGGGAATGTATAGACAAGCTTTGGTACATCCATATAATATAATATTCAATGATAAAAAGAAATGAACTATTAAGTCATGAACAAACATGGAAGGATTTTAAATGCATATTACTAAGTGAAGAAAGCTAGTTTTTAAAGGCTGCGTACTCTATGATGCCAAGAATATGACATGTTGGTAAATACAAAACTATGGAGGCAGTAAAAAGATCAGTGGTTGTTAGGAGTTGGGGAAGACGGAGGAAAGAGATGAATAGGCAGAGCACAGGAGATATTTAAGGTAGCAAAACTGCTCTGTATGATATCATAATGGTAGATATATGTCATACATTTGTCAAAACACATAGAACTATACATCACAAAGAGTAAATCCTGATGTAAACCATGTACTTAATTAATATTAACGTAGCAATAGTATCAGTATTGGTTTATCATTTATAGCAAATCACATTAATACAAGATGTTAATAATAGGTGGAGGGGATTTAAAAGGGGATATATGGGAAGTCTCTGTATTTTCTGCTCAATTGTGTTTGTGTGTGTGTTTTGTAAATGTAAAACTAATCTAAAAAATAAAATCTATTAAATAAAAACGACTGGGGAGACATTACCAAAATGTAAAAAGTGATTATTTTTTGGTGGTAGGATTGTGTGTGATTTTTCTTTCCTCTATATATTCCTTTTATTGTTGTTTTATTAAGGTATAATTTACATGTACCAAAATTTGCCCTTTTCTGAGTATAGTTTTGATGAAGTATTGTTTTGTGTTGTTACCACCATAATCAAGATTTAAAATGGCTCCATCATCCAAAAAACTTACTCTGTGCCCCTTTGTTGTCAAATCCTTTCCCTACCCAAATCCTCAGCATCTACTAATCTGTTTTATGGTTCTACAAATTGCATTTTCCAGAATGTAAATAATTGAAATAATGAGGTATGTAGACTTTGAGACTGGCTTTTTTCATTTAGCATAATACTTGTGAGATTCATTAATGTTTATGTGTATCAGCCATTTGTTCTTTTTTATTACTCACTAATATTCCATTGTTTGGATGTTTATAAATTTATCCGTTGAAGGACATTAAAGTTGCTTCTAGTTTTTGCTAACTATGAGTAAAGCTATTTTAAACATTTACACACAAGTTTTTGTTTGAGTACACATTTTTACTTCACTTGGGTAAATACCTAGGAGTGGAATTGCTGGATTGTATAGTAAGTATGTTTAATTTTGTAAGAATCTGCCAACTTGATTTTCACAGTGGCTGTATTATTTTATATTTCTATGAGCAAAGTGTGAGGAGATTTCCAGTTGTTTCACATCTTTACTAGCATTTGATATTGTCAGATTTTTTGAGTTTAGCCATTCTAATAAGTAGGTACTGATATCTCATTATGGTTCAATTTGTATTTACCTAATGACTCATACTATTCTTGACATTTCTGTATCTTCTTTGGTGAAGTGTTTATTCAAACTGTATTCTCATTTTTAAAAATGGAATGGTTTTCTTTTTTATTTTAAAGATGTGGGGTACAATTCAGAGTTAGGTATGTAAGTGGTCATCATGCAAGTGAAGTTTGGGCCTCTCATTGGTCCTCACATTGCTTGCTTTTGGATCAGGTACCCTTATTAGTGTTATATGCCTCCCCTCCCCTGGCAGTGACCTGCTACTGCCAATCCCTTTCATGTAGTATTATGATAAATGTTCAGGGTCCACTTATGAGTGAGAACATGTGGTACTCAGTTCTTCATTTCTGTGATAGATTACTGAGTATGATGGACTCTGCATCAATCCAAGGTGCTGTGAAGTCCATAATTTTGTCCTTCTTTATAGCTGAGTAATATTCCATTATGTATATGTACCTCATTTTTAAAATACAGTCCACTTTCGATGGGCAGCACTGTGGGTTCCATGTTTTTGCTATTGTCAATAGTACTGCAATAAGCACGCGTACACAGGTATCTTTTTAAGTTTTGATTTCCTTTAACAGAAATGTAATTTTCAATATTTTCTCTCAGTCTGTGGCTTTTCTTTTCATTTTCTTATCTCTATCTTTCAAAAGCAGAAGTCCTTAATTTTGATAAAGTCCTATTTTACGATATTTCTTTACAATTTCTTACAATTTTTCTTCTCTTTGCCTAACCTTAGACCACAAAAATACTCTCCTGTGTATTCTTTTAGAAGTTTTAAAGTATTCGATTTTACTTTAAAGTCTATGATCCATCTTGCATTCATTTTTATATAGTATGAAATATGGATTAAGGTTCATTTTTATTTTGTTTTGCATATGACTATCCAAATATTTCTGTAGCATTTGTTGAAAATATTATCCTTTCTTTATTGAACTGCCTTTGCACCTTTATTGAAAATCAATTGACACCTATGAGTGGGTCTATTTTTTACTCTGTTCTGTTCTATTGATCTATTTGTCTAATCTTCTGCCAATACATTGTCTTAAAAATGGCAGTTTTATATTAAATCTCCAATGTCTTTCATTTTCAGAATTGTTTTGACTATTCTACTTCCTTTTTCTTAACATATAATTTTTTTTTTGAGTTGGAGTCTCAGTCTGTCATCCAGGCTGGAGTGCAGTGGCATGCTCATGGCCACCCCAGCATCAATCCACTGGGCTCAGGCATTCCTGCTACCTCAACTTTCCAAGTAGCTGGAACCATAGGCGCACGCTGCTATGCCCGGTTAATTTTTTTATTTATTGTAGAGATGAGGTCTCACCAAGTTGTCCAGGCTGGTCTTGAACCTGTGAGATCAGGCAATCCTCTTGCCTCAGCCTCCCAAAGTGCTGGGTTTACAGGCTTGAGCCTAAATTTTTTATTAGATAGCCAATTTTTATATATCTTGCTGGTAATTGGATTTGGATTGCATAAAATCTATAAACCACTTTGAAGATAATTGACATCTTTTTTTTTTTTTTTTTTGAGTTGGAGTCTCACTCTCTTGCCCAGACTGGAGTGCAGTGGCCGCTCCCAGCCACCGCAGCCTCGACCTGCTGGTCTCTGGCGATCCTTCCGCCTCAGCCTTCCAAGTAGCTGGAACTACAGGCGCACGCTATCACACACTAATTTTTCTTTTGATTTATTGTAGAAATGGGGTCTCACCAAGTTGCCCAGGTGGGTCTCGAACCCGCGGGCTAAGGCAGTCCACTCACCTCGGCCTCCCAAGGCGCGGGATTACAGGCTGAGCCACCGAGCCCGGCTGATCATTGACATCTTAACAATATTGTGTCTTCCAATCCACAAATAAGGCATATCTCTATTTTTTTAGGCCTTTGTTGATTTCTTATACCAGTGCTCTTTTTTTGGTTTTCTGAGTACAGATCTTACACATATTTTGCTAGATTTATACCTCAGTATTTTCATATTTTGGGAATAGTACATTTTCAGGTTTCAATTTCTAATTGTTCATTATAGAATATATAAATATGATGTTTTTGCATATTGAACTTGTATCTTCAAGTCTTGCTAAATTCTTACTATTGATAGTAAATTAAATAGATTCTTTGAGATTTTTCTATGTAGAAAATCATGTTATCTGTAAATAGAAAGTTTTTGCTTTTTTTTCTTACTCTTAGTATTTAAGCCTTTATTATTATTATTTTTCTTACCCAATTTCACTAGCTAAGATCTTCAGGAATGTTGGAACAGACATTCTTACATAATTTCTGATCTCTCTCTTTTTTTTTTTTTTTTTGAGTTGGAGTCTCAGTCTGTTGCCCAGGCTGGAATGTAGTAGTACGCTCACGGCCACACCAGTGTTGACCTGCTGGACTCCCGCGATACTTCCACCTCAGCCTTCCAAGTAGCCGGAACTACAGGCGTGTGCTACCACACCCGGCTAATTTTTTGATTTATTGTAGAGACGAGGTCTTGCCAAGTTGCCCGGGCTTATCTTGAACCTGCGGGCTTAGGCAATGCATTTGCCCCAGCCTCCCAAAGTGCTGGGATTACAGGCTGAGCCTCCGAGCCTGGCCTAATTTCTGATCTTAAGGGGAAAGCATTTGGTCTTTTGCCATTAAGTATGATGTAAGCTGTAGATTTCTTACGGATTCCCTTTATCAGCTTGAGGAAGTCCTCTTTCCATTTTGCTGAGAGTTTCTGTCATGAATGGGTGTAGAATTTTAGCAAATGATGTTTCTGCATCTATTGCAGTGATATATGATTTTCCTTCTCTAGTTTGTTGATATGGTAAATTACATTGATTGAATTATGAATATTGAAGTAGCCTTGAGTTTCTAGGATAAGACCTACTTGCTCATGAAGTATCTTTTCTATATATTGTTGGATTTAATTTGCGAACATTTTGTCAAGAATCTTTACCTTTGTGTTCTTGAGGGATATTGGTCTATAGTTTATTTTAATATCTTATTTTGATTTTGGTATCAGTGAAATGTTTGCATCAAAGATTCAGTTGGAAAGCATTCCCTCCTCTTAGTTTTCTGGAAGGATTTGATAGAATATTTAATAGAATTTACCAGTAAAGCCATCTGGTTCTGGAATTTTGTTTGTGAGAAGGTTTTCAGCTACAACTTCAAATTTTTAAAAAAGATACAGGACTATTCAGGTTATCCGTCTATCTCGTCTTGATTGAGCTTTGGTAATTTGTGTCTTTCAAAGAATTAATCCATCTCATCTAAGTTGTTAAACTAACAGGCATAACGTTATTCATAGTATTCCCTTTTTACCCTTTTAATGTCAGTAGGCACTGAAATGAAGTCCTCTCTTTTGTACCTAATATTGGTAATTTGCATCTTCTTTCTTTTTATCTTTGTTAGTTTTGCTAGAAGTTTATCAATGTTATTGATCTTCCTAAGAACCAGTTTTGATCTCATTGATTTTTTAAATTGGTTTTCTGTCTTCAATTTCATTGATTTCTGCTCTTTATTATTCTGTCCTTCTATTTTTTTGTTTATTTATTTTGCTCTACCTTTTCTAGATTCTTGTGTTGATTTGAGACTTTTCTTCTAATATGAATTTCTTTTTAAGTGCTTCCTTAACTGAGTCTCACAATGATGTGCTGTGTTTTTATTTTCACTTGGTACAAAATACTTTCTATTTTACCTTTTGATTTCTTCTTCAACCCATATTTTCTAGCCGGGCGTGGTAGCATGCGCCTGTAGTTCCAGCTACTTGGAAGGCTGAGGCGGAAGGATTCCCAGAGCCCAGCAGGTCGAGGCTGCAGTGGCCAGGAGCAAAATGAGACAGTTGTTTCAGTGTAGTTTTAGTTTGAGTCTCTGATTACTAGCGAGGTTAAACATCTTTTCATGTTTATTCTCTGTTCCCATTTCTTCTTTTCTCTTAGATTATTGTTTTATTGGATTGATTGGTCCTTTGCTTATTTATTTGAATGATTTAAAATATTCTAATACTAATACTTTGTTTATTATTTGTTGGAAATATCTTCTCTCAGTTTCTTGTTTATCTGTCTTTTCTTTATTCTTTCAATTTTGATCATCAGGGAAATGTGTACTGGAGTGACGAAGATTAATGTGTTTGTTACAAGAGCGATATTGGTTTACTTTGACCATTTATGAAGGGAAGCAGGAGATAGAAGAGGATGGGATTAGAAGATAAACCACTTAATCTGGAAATTCCATTTACATTTTCAATTGCTTAAACGTGCTTGTTACTTACACTCGCTTACTGGCCACAGTGTACTAGGTCCATGTGATGAATAGAGAGTAAAGGATAAATGTTGCCTACTTTTAAGGACGCTGATGGAGGAATAAGACATGTGAAATAAGACAGGTAACATGGTATGTTATTAGGTAAACTATGGTATAAGATAAGCTGTGGTTACCAAAATTTCTATTTCAGCAGAGGGGAGTGAGTGGTTTGAGTTAATTGGGAATTGTCCGTGCCAAAGAAGTCTGTAAATTGAATGGGAGCAGGAACTTTGTGTAAACATTTTTTCTCTTCATTTTATCTCCAGCACTTAGCATTGTGCCTAACCAGCAGCCAGTGCTCAAATATTTGTTTAATAATTGAATGATATTAACATTTGTAAGTAAAGCCCTTCCTAGAGACTTAACACAATGTGCATAGTCCATCACTCCTACTCCACCACCAAACAGCTCTGAAAATGTTCTGACATATCTGCATTTCAGAGTTAGCTTGCATTTTCAAAGAAAGATAAAACCTTTTCAATAAAAGGACACGTAGCATCTTACCATTGTAACAGAGCAGTAGATTTTGGGCTTCATTGTCAGACGAATGTGGGTTAGAGTCCTATCTCAACTTCTTACTGGTTATATGACCCTTGATTTTCCTCATCCCTAAAATGAAACTAATAGTAGTGTCTACCTTCTGGTCCACTGTGAGGATCCAATGAGCCAAGTGTGTAAAACACTGAGCTCATAGTAGGGGTTCTATAAATACTCACTGTCTCTTCTCTTGATGTACACTAAAACGGATGAAACCTGTGATTGCCTTTGAATTTTGTGACTTGGTCCATGTTTCCTAACAGACATATTCTTCATCTCCTTCCTCACAGATTCAGAGACATATTGTGTGTTTCAAGACAAGAAGTACAGAGTGGGTGAAAGATGGCATCCTTACCTGGAACCTTATGGGTTGGTTTACTGTGTGAACTGCATCTGCTCAGAGGTACAATCCCTCATGGCATGTAATTTCCCAGTTTGCTCCTCAGTTTGCAGAGTGGCCAGGGAGCATGGTTGATAAGTGCCTAAAAGAAGTTAAGAAGCTGATTGCAAGGAAAAATAAACATCTCTTGTCTTTAATCCTCTTGTTTTGGGGGCTTGATTTTCATGAGCTTTCTGAGTATTTGCTTTGGACAGATACTTATGTTCTCTTAGCCTAATGATATAGGACATGGCAGGAGAAGGTAGAAGAGCTTGATGGTTAGAATGAGGAAAAAGCTCAACATAATGTTTGGACTATAAGACAAAATAGATTTTTTTTTTTTTTTTTGAGTTGAAGTCTCACTCCGTCGCCTAGGCTGGAATGCAGTGGCACACTCATGGCCACCCTGGCATCAACATGCCGGGCTCTGGCGATCCTTCTGCCTTAGCCTTCCAAGTAACTGGAACTACAGGCACACTACCATTCCCGGTTAATTTTTAAAAATTTATTGTAGAGATGAGGTCTCACCAAGTAGCCCGAGCTGGTCTCAAACACGTGGGCTCAGGCAATCCACTTGCCTCAGCCTCCCAAAGTGCTGGGATTCAGGCTGAGCCAAGCCCGGCCCAAAATAGGTTTTAAAAACTATTTTAAGGCTGACCTTTAGAGAGGAGATGAGGACAGATTATAAACTGTATCATTGGGAGAGTGGATTGTCTTAGCCAATAACTGTAATTAAGACTGAGTTTGTGAAACCTTGGCCTGTACCTGGTAAGGATTAGAGTTGTCTTGGCTTGGCCTTGGCTCCTGTCCAATCACTCAGAGAGGCTTTTGGACAGCTTAAATGCGATGTTTGCAATAGATAAAGCAGGTAGTTCTGTCTTCTTTCCATGGCCTTGACACAAGACCACAGCTGTGGTCCATCTTTCTGAACAAGCCTCTATGTATTAGGCCAGAGTTTCTCAACCTCTGCATTATTGACTTTTGGGGGCAGATAATTCCTTGTGGTAAGGTGTTATCCTGTGCATTGTAGGATGTCTAGCAGCATCCCTGGCCTCTATTCACTAGGTGACAGTAGTACCAATCCCAGTTGTGGAAACCAAAAATGTCTCCAGACACGGCCAAGTTGCCTGGGAGAAAAATAACTTCTGCACTAGACCAATTGGGAAGGGGTCTTGTACTAGGCCTTGAGAATTCTGAACATAAACAAAGAATTTTCAAAACCAGCCTCTTACTTAAGACCATGTGTAAGAATTGCAACTCCTCCCTTATGCCCAGCTGGAGTAGGAGCAGTCACTTGCAAGCTGGATCCTTTTACCATCTGAACAGAATTCTGAGTATGTAGAAACCTAATTATCAGTCAACAGCGAGCAATATTTAGAGGCTATGGGGTTCTAGAATAATGACACATCAAGTTTTCAACCCTGGTCTGCCACCTATGAGCCATGTTACATTGGACAAGTTACCTAACCTCTCTGAGATTCCTTCAGCTTCCTCTTCTGTAGAATGGGATAATGATATTTTCTATTCCATAGAATTGTGATAAGGATTAAATTCACAAATCCATTTAAATAACTTAAAACAGTGTTTGGTCATGGTAAATGGTCAAGAAATGTTGACTGCTGTCATTGTCATCATTATCATCCTTAAAATTGTGGTTATTATTATTATTAATCTATTAACTCTGGAACAGAATTTAGCATACAGCATACCTCAGCTAGAAGGTGTGGTTTCTGATGTGCTTCACTGATTTCACTTCAAGATGATACCACCTGCCTCTGAGGAGTATCATACATAAGGAACCTCTGTGGTGTTTCCAAATGCAACATTCCAAAAATTTATTCTAGGAAGTACACAAGAAAAGGAAAAGGTTGTGGTAAGGTCATTCCAATTTGGATAAAAGAAGCCTGCCTCTTTAAATGGCTAGAGCATGTATTAAATAGAACATTTGGGGACTGATTAACTGCCTGGTATGGCCTGATTTTGTCGGATTCTTGACCCAACACATTGGAGACAGACAGCTAATGATTGGGGACTGAGGCTTTGATGTCTTCAGGGCAGTGAAAATGTTTATATGACCCCAATGCCAACAGCTCAAGCACTAGACATCTTCTCTTTATCCTCTTCACTACCTTCTTCCCCAAAACAGCCTGACAGATACGAGTAGCCCTTGCTTCAAATGAATTATGGATGGAAAGTGTAAATGAAAAATTTATTTCCAGTCTTCCTTTGTTCTAGCAATGGTTGAGAACTGTCAGAGCTAGGGATTTTGGAATTGTAAATTGGGCAGGAACCCAGGTGCCCCACCCAGGCATACTACCTAGTCAGCTTGATTCCAAACTCTAGCTTGTTTTCAGAAGAATTTTGGCTGTAAAAGGAAATGAGAAGAGTCTCTCAGCCTACTGGGCCAAAGCAGAGTTATATGGAATCCAGGATTCATGTGCTAGGAATGCCTTCTTGCCCAGGACTGGGTGGCAGCTCAGGGGACCTATTGCTCATTATCTCTTCTCTTCCATGGCATTGGGCAGGTGATTATGAAATCAGAGTAGGCTCTTGGGAAAGACATGTAGTTAGAGCTGGAGAATGGTAGAAATGCCACAGAGCCAGGCCAGAAGCAGCCTCCCACAATTAATGGGAGCTTTGAAAATTGGAGCAGTAGTGATCCCAGCCTTAGAAAAATATGCCAATAAGCTATCAACCAACCCAGCAGAGGTGCTAGTGATGAGAAAAGGAAAGAAGATGTTGATTGCATTCAACTTCTTGGGAATGCGTTATTCACTGTCTGGGTGAACCCCTGTATGACTGTTTCTCAAACTGGCATGATCCCAGTGACCTTTGAAAGACATTCTTTTTTTTTTTTTTTCTTTCTTGCTGTCTTTTCTTTTTCAGAACGGGAATGTGCTTTGCAGCCGAGTCAGATGTCCAAATGTTCATTGCCTCTCTCCTGTGCATATTCCTCATCTGTGTTGCCCTCGCTGCCCAGGTAAACCAATTTGCCTCTTTCTTTCCCAGCCGAGGTTCTCCTTCCTCCCTCCCTCTTCACCCAGCTCAGCGCATCTCCCTAATTCTTCAGAAGGGAAACTTCCAGATAGAGATAACAAAAGGACACTATTAGGCAGTCCAAACTGGCCACTAAATACATTTTATAACCCACGCAGGGTACATTCTAGGCTCTAATAAGTTATTGGGTACCCAGTAACAGATTTTTATTGGACTTTTAGTCATTTGAAGGTTGGTGTCAATTGGGGGATAGGAATTGTGGCCCAGAGATTTTCAGCCATAAACAGCCTCTTCCCACTATGGGCAGCAGGCACCGGGGGAGTTGTAGCATGGTGGCACGTGTCCTATGTAATTAGTGCTGGAATTGCATCCGAGCATAGCTTCTAAATTATGAGGGGGCTGTTCATAAATCAAAGGAGCTGAACCAGTGAGGTTTATGACAGTATAAAGCTGCCTGCCTGCCGAATAGTCATCTCCTCCAGACTGCACAGTTATGTACACATTGTTAAGAGCGACTCAAAGGGGGAACCAGGCAGAGGCTTTTTCACAAGGCTGTTAGGACGTCTACTTTCACAATTTGCAGCTAGGATGTTTGTCTGAGGCAGGGGCTCCCTCAATGACACTTTGTACATGTCCAACTGGGACCTGCGTCCCACACCAAAGACGTGTACATACAGAGTGATTCAGAGAATGCCTATGGGCCCAATGGTAGTCCT
Organism: Tarsius wallacei; assembly: GCA_963574415.1. Lineage (NCBI taxonomy): Eukaryota > Metazoa > Chordata > Mammalia > Primates > Tarsiidae > Tarsius > Tarsius wallacei. The sequence continues at coordinate 6,065 of CAUYQG010219143.1, read as the reverse complement.
AGGAAAAGCTCCTTGACAACTTTTGGATCTGTGAAGTAGAAGCCTTGTCATCCTTTAAGTCAACTATATCCCTTTAGGTTGGAAGTTCGTGAACTGGGGTTCCTGGGTGGGTCTTAGGGGGTCAGAGAACCCTTTATAATTGTTGGCAGTGTTTGGTGTAACTATGTATATGTATAAATTCTGTCAATTCCTTTAGAGACGATTCATAGTTTTATTGATATTCCTAAGGAGGTACACATGGCCCCCAAGACATGAAGAATCACTACCCTGACTGGAGTGTAGATGGTGCTTTTTAAGTAGTGAGGAGCCTTCAGAACATACAAGAGACAAACCAAATGTGTCTGGGCAAAAATGGTAGGAATAGAACTGGGAATGAAGTTTAGTGAAAACTCAATTAACTGAAATGTTACAAGTGTTAAGTTTTTGCTTCTGAGAATATATCCAAGGAACTCAAATCATTCTATAAAAAAGATACCTGCACACACATGTTTATTGCAGCATTATTCACAGTAACAAAAACATGGAACCCCAACCATGGTGCCCATTAAAAGTGGACTGAATTTTTAAAACGTGGTACATATGCAAAATGGATATTACACAGCCATAAAGGACAAAATTATGACTTAGCAGCAACTTGGATGGATTTAGAGTCTATAATACTCAGTGATCTATCGCAGAAACAAAGAACCGAGTACCACATGTTCTCACGCATAAGTGAACCCTGAACATTTATCATAATACTATAAGAAAGGGATTGGGCTGGGCTTGGTGGCTCAGCCTGTAATCCCATGCCTTGGGAGGCTGAGGTAAGTGGATTGCCTGAGCCCACGGGTTCGAGACCTGCCTGGGCAACTTGGCGAGACCTCATCTCTACAATAAATCAGAAAATTAGCCGGGCGTGGTAGCGCGTGCCTGTAGTTCCAGCTACTTGGAAGGCTGAGGTGGAAGGATCGCCGGAGCCCAGCAGGTCGAGGCTGCAGTGGCCGGGAGCGGCCACTGCACTCCAGTCTGGGCAACATAGTGAGACTCAAAGAAAAAAAAAAAAGGGATTGACAGTAGTGGGAAACTGCTAGGGATGTGGGTATACAACATCAATAAGGGTACCTGATTTTAAACCAGGAGAAGTGGGGACCAAAGGGAAGCTCAAACTTTACCTTTACGATGACCACTTATATACCTAATCCTGAATTGTATCCCACATCTTAAAAAAAAATGCCCAAACCCTTTTTTTCACCACCTTTATAACATATAATTTCCTGTATCAGTAAATAAACTCTAATAAACACAAGTGATTCTCTTCCACGTGGCAAAAGATCATGCCATATCATAAGTTTTTTTTCATTCTGAGTGTTGGTACTGACACTGTGTGCTTCAAGATGTCAGAGGTTTACTCAGCATATGAGCAACCTAAAAGTTGGTGGTATTTTAAAAAAATAATTTCCTAAATAAGGCCTGCTTGTTTTTTATGTGCTTATTTGCTAAATGGGAGCAATGTTTCTGATAAAGTGGCTACTCTGGAGACTTTTTTAAAAACATTAACCTGCCAGGTAGCATGTCAATTAACCTTATAAAGACTTTTTTTTCTAGAAATCTCCAAAAGTGGACTAATGTCATAAGAACTAATCTAAACTACTATGACGAGATCATTCCTCCCTGGGAAGAAGATTGAGACATGACCCAGACACAGTGCATAGGACACAAGAGCATAGAGTAGGGTATGGCTGTCATATACCCCAGCTGCTAAATGGCGAGCAAGTATTGAGAAAAAAAGTATAAGCTAGCAGTTATTTATTTTTTATGGTTTGGAATCTGCATGGAACCAACCATGTTGCCCATCGAAGTTATTTTAAGATAAAAATAAAGTGTTAAAGGAACTAAGGTCATAACTTCTAGAAGCAAGAAAATTGAAAGAAATAAACAATTTTTCAGACTTAAAAAAGCTCATCCTATGGAATATAGAAGCAGACTATTGTTTTTCTTTTCCTTCTTGCTGTAGTAGCTCACTTCTTTATGAGTTCATTTTTCTTCGTGTTAACTATAGGCTTTAACAGTTCTTTCTATGATTAGTAGTACTAAAGTTTCCTAATCCTCGCATGCAAAAATGTCTTTATTTTGCCTTCATTCTTGAAAGATACTTTGGCTGGGTGTAAAATTATGGCATATGGTCATTTTCCCCCCGCACTTTGCAGCTGTTACTAGGTGGTTTCTTACTTTTGCTGTTGTTGTTTGTGAATAAGAGGTCTGCTGTTTTATTGTAGTTCTTTTATAGATTCTTTAGTTTTTTCCTCCTTCTAGCTTTTAAGATCATGTTCTTTTCTTTGATGCACACAATGAGATGTGTAGATGTGATTATTTTTCTTTAGCCTGCACAGCCCATAATTTTGTCAACCAAAGGACTCAAATTTCTCTTCAATTTGTAGTCATTTTTGTGAAATTACCTATTCCCCTTCCAACTTTTTTCTCATTCTCAATGTTGTCTTTAGTGTATGTTATTGCATCTCATTTAATTTATCCTCTATGCCTCCTAATTCTCCTCTATTTTTTCCATCTTGGTATACTCCCATAATGATATATTACTTCAACTATGTCCTCCAATTTATAAATTCTTTTCATGTATACTATTTAGGCCATATGTTGGGTTTTGTTTGCTTATTTTTATTTTAAATAACTTTATTTTCCTTCAGGCTTTCAAGTTATTTTAAAAAAATATTTACATGTTGCTAATTTATGATCTCCTGGTTTTTTTTGGGGGGGGGGCCTATTTTCTTTTTTTACTTATTCGAAGAATTTAAATAGTTTATTTAAAGTCCATTTTAGATCATTCAAATATATACATATATATATATTCAGATATGAACTCTCACTTTTGTTGAGTGGTCTTGGCAGCTTTTTATGATTCTGAATTTTCCTTGGTTTTCTACTTTTGTTTAAAAGTTCATCATCCATAGGAGTTTTCTCTTGCATGAGTCTTTCCTTCCTTGTGGAATGGTTGTTTCAGGCTGTGTAGTTCACTTAACTCTAAACCAGGTCATATATTAATCACTAAGCTTGGGCTTTCTCATACCTGAATGGTCTATTTCTATCTTTGTTTTCTTGGGCAGTGCTGGTCCCTGATAATGATCTTGGACTGGGACTTCAGCTACATTTGCCTACCTTAAGCAATCTGTGCATTTTAGGGAGCAACCTTGGATGGGGAGCACTATGTCAGCCCCTGTTTTCATGTTAGGAGTGTAACCCTAGTCCCCAACTTCACACTGTAGGCTGTAATTTCTACTTAGTTATCTGATCCTAGGCTATCTGTATCCAGTCCCAGCTACCAATGGGACTATGTGGCTTTGGCCCCCATTTATGGCTGCACTTTCTGTCTATGTTTTATTCTACAAGAGTTTTCTTTTGTTTCTGAGTATAATTATACAGTTTTAAAGTTTTATTTGTTCATTTTTCTAGTTTCACATTTAATCTTCTTTCTTTGTTTGAAAAAGGACAGAGAGATTTCTCATGTGCTCTCTTTGCCATAATGAACCAGAATGCCACCAGCTATTCATTCTTTCGAATGGAGATAAAACAAGAATAAATGGGTTTAAACCATAGCAGAGAAGGAAGGAGTTTGACAAAAGGAAGAACTTTGGGGCATAGTGTTTTTTAAATCCTAGAATAAACGACTCTGGAGAATTTTAGTCTATTTACTGAATCTTTGTAGAAATGAAAAGGTACCCACCCATCTGAGATATAGTTGGCACAGTTCTGCTTTGAGACAGGGCAGTGGATGTGATGACTCCTCTGTGTTCCTTCCACCCCAGTGATTATTAGGCATGAGGAAACTCATGCCTTCAGGGCCACAGAAATGTTTGGTCAAAAGAAGGGGCTCTGTTTTTTTGTCTTAACCCAATGGAAGGCACTCTGATGAAAATGTCCTCATTTGAAAAGAAAATATTTAAAGCAAAGATGATGAGCAATCTCTATATCAAAAGGAGAAAGAAAATAAGCAAACCATATGCCCAAGGTAGTAGTTTTATGTACTGTATTGTAACAATATAGACTTAGGAAAGTTTTCACCAAGGTTGTGACAGACTCGGTGGAAGGGTCCTGCCTGCCATGTTTATAGCTCAGTTTCCATTGGAGGATCCAGAGGAGCCATCTCATCCCATGTGTTTCTTGTTTTCCCTGCCTCTTGCTTTCTAAACTCCTTACCCCTAAATTTCCAAGGGTCCCACCTGTTTTTGAGATTATGTCCTTCAGCTCCTGCTAAACCATGGAAATCAGAGTATGCAGACTGCTCTTCCAGAATCACCAGAGAGAAATCTATACTGATTCTTACAGAGCAAATACAATTTTTTTCCATCAAGATTTGCCTAAGTCTCCATAGCAGAGGTCAAGTCTTGGTCACATGCCACAGGGCTTTACTGGGCCCAAAGAGGCTGGTACTACGTAGAGGCTAGAACATTCTTAATGGAAAAGTGAAGTCTGCACAGGAATCTTTAAGGTCATTAAATTCATCCTGATCTCTAAGTAGGACTCTATGGAGTCCCTGATAATTAGAGATTTGTAGGAGTGAAATTCTCTATCTTCTCTTTTAGGGGAATAAAATGGTAAAGGGGAGAGGGAAAGAAAAACAATATGACTGCTTTGCTTTATATATGTATAATTTTATAACCAAAGGAAAACTTTTATAGTGATCAAAAGCCTAAATCATGATATTATCTAAGAGGATTTTTTTAATGACCATTCCACTGAGACTTTGCTATTCAGAATTAATAAATTTGGGTTTTCTTGGAGGTATTCCAGCATTCCTGGGTTATTAAAGAGCTGTTATAAATTGCCAAAATAACTGATTTGATCTGGTTACCAGAGACCTAATCCGCAGTGTTTCCTTTCGACTAGGTGTTAAAAATTTTGGCTTTATGATATGGTTTTAATAGGAACAGTGTGACAGTGTAGTGTTGCCAAGAGAGACACCCCATTTTTTTAGAAATTCAAGGTAGGTTAAGGAAATGTCGTTTCCAGTGATACACTATAGTTTGTGTTCCATGAGAAGAAGGTTGGAAGGTCTGTGTCATTTTCTCTCTCAAAAGTAGTTGGATTTTGAGTGAGCTAGCAAACACAGGTATTTTTGCCAAAATATAATATGTGCATTTCTGAAAGTCCTCACATTTTGCAGAATTGTACACTGAGAAGTAGAAGGGCTTAAGGAAAAAACAGGATAAGAAAAAACCATTCAAAACTTATGCAACTTTGTAATCAGAATACTGACAAAGCAACTATACTAATAAAATACTAGGATGGTGTAAAAAAGGCATTGTACATTTCTAATAAAATAACGTTGCAGTAAATACAGACTTCTTATACAATGGTGACGTTAGCTTGAAGGAAGAGGGAATAAGGAAGGATTGAGGCTGCTAAGTTATAGAGACAAGATAAAGTATACAACTATCATGGAGAATCAAGTAGTAAGCACTTATAAGACAGAGCATGTGGCCAAACTGAGCCAAGAGGAAGAATGCAAGGTGAATGGCTTGCTGATTTAAGTTGAGTTAGTGTACTTGGCTTTCAGCTGCTGTCACTTCATAGTGCAAATATTAATTTGCTGGGGCAATCATGTGTAAACTAATGCAATTTCTGTTTTGTACCAACTTCATTCCCTTATTTAACATTCGCATATGAAAAACTTTGCATTACACAAATCCATTCTAAAACAGAAACTGACCACATAAGATGAGGTGGATAGATGGCATTTGGCCTTTGACAAGTTTAGAGTAAGAGTCAAAAGTCATTCGACCACTCTGAGTCAGCTTTTTTAGTCTTTAATCGCTAACTTATCTACACACATGTTCTCCTTTCCTCCCATTTCATGTATTTATATAAATAGGAGTCTAAGTCTATGGCTATGTCTGTGTCTAAGTCTGTGACTTCCACCGTTATGGTAATCAATAGGCAGGCCTTTTTTGCTCCCTCCAGTTTTTTCTGGGACCAAAATTCAAGGGGGGGGGGGAGGTACATTTATTTTTCATCATGGCAAAGTTTTTCATATGCGAATGTTAAATAAGGGAATGAAGTTGGTACAAAAC
>CAUYQG010219140.1:0-15075 GCA_963574415.1 Tarsius wallacei | reverse complement strand
GAGGCAGAAGGATCGCCGGAGCCCAGCAGGTCAAGGCTGCAGTGGCCGGGAGCGGCCACTGCACTCCAGTCTGGGTGACAGAGTGAGACTCCAACTCAAAAAAAAAAAAAAAAAAAAGAAGTGGCATTGGAGCGGCACGCTGGCTGATGCGTAGCTGTGATTAGAGGACAGATGTGCACACCTAGACAGAGGGGACCCTGAGAGGTCCGGGGCGGGTGGAGGCCTGGTGTGCCGGGAGTGATGGGGGCAGCCTGGGTGGCCAGTGCTGGAACCAAGGGGCCCGGGGGATGGGCAGGGCCAGGCAGTGCAGGCCTGGTGGGCCATTTGTTTGTAAAGGTCTTGATGCTTTTCAAGGTTTTTAAGCGGGCACTCATGCGATCAGTTACAGGCTTTGAAACCAATCCTCTCGCTGTGGTGCAGAAACATGTGAGGGGCCCAAGGCAGAGTGGGGCACTCGCAATGAGGCGGTGCTGGCGGAGAGGAAGGTGGAATCGTGAGTGTAGGAGGAAGCATGGCAGGGCTGGTGGGCTGATATGGGAATGCACTCACTGGAGCTCCCGAGTTTCTGGCTGCACACAGGAGCCTAGGGCGAGGCCTACATCTGGTGCGAGGAGGTCAGGAGTGGATTCGGAGTTGAGTGTGCTGTTGGACTGTCTGGGGGAGCTGCCGGAGCCTGGAGGACCCCAGGACTGGGGCAGACATTCCGGACTCATGGTACAGGGCTGTGCACTGAAGCTGGATGCATGGCGAGGTTTCTTATGGGGAGGTCACAGTGCACACGTGGGAAGGCCCAGGACCAGCCCTGACAGCTTGGGAATGAATGACCACACCATACCGATGAGCCCAAAGAGACCAGGAGGGGTGGTTGGAGGGACTAGTCAGGAGAGGGGTGGTGAGCCTGGAGTCAGAGGGAGGTGGTGGCAGGTTGGTGCAAAGCTAGGAGGCAAGATGATGTGACTACAGGACCCCTGCCAGCTTCACCTGTGTGCTAGGAGGGACAGGGGCACTGTGGATAACTTCTAGGGTCTCGGGCCAGGACGGGGCCAGGTCTGTGGTCACCTTCAGCACTGGTCACCTCAGCAGGAGCCCGTGTGCCGGAGCAATGAGGGTGAGCCCAGGACAGTCAAGGGGACTGGGGAGGGAGGTTTAAACAGGGAGTGGCAAAGTGTAGTGGCTCATGCCTGTAATGTCCGCACTTTGGGAGGCCAAGGAGAGAGGGTTGCTTGAGTCGAGGAGTTCTCAAGACTGGCGTGGGCAACACAGTGAGACCCCATCGCTACGAAAAGCCAGGCGTGGTGGGGCATGCCTGTAGTTCCAGCTACTCAGGAGGCTGAGGCAGGAGGACTGCTTGAGCCCAGGAGTTTGAGGCTGCAGTGAGCTAGGATCGCGCCACTGCACTCCTCCAGCCTGGGAGCGAGACCCAGTCTCAAAAACAGGTAAATAGATAAATCAGTGGGGAGAGATTTGCGCGTGGAGGCCTGAGGGGAATGGCAGTGTCAGGGACGGAGTCGTGGAGTGTGGGAGAGGAGTGGGGTGGCTGGGCCCCCGAGCCGCGGGGGGGTGTTGGGTGTGTGAACTCACAACAACTCTCAGGGGACTTGGCAGGAGACAGCGGTGCTCGCTACCTGTCTGGAAGGTGTCGTGAAGGGGGAGTGGACCGCAGCCGCGAGCTTCTGGATGGAGGTGGCCCCAGCAAACTGTTTCCCTTTCAGCAGTTTCAGGGAATACGTCCACGAGGTCTTTCCTTTCATTTTCCACATGCTTTTAAATGTGGTCTTTCCCTTCGCGATGGCAGAATTCACTGGGCTAAGTCCAGTGCGTGCTGAGTTAAGCCCGGACAGTTGTCACCGTGAGACTGCTGGGACGTCTGTCTCTGGCGTGCACATGCACTAATGTCGGGCGTTTCATCTTTCCCTTGTGATTTGTTTGCTGATGAGCGGCTTTAAGGTGAGGACGGTGACACTGCCAACAACACAGCGCTCTCTGCTGTGTCTGTGTCTCGCGGTTGACACTTGAAAGTTCGGATTTGGTAGAGTTAAGGCATTTCAGGGATGCCAACGCAGAGACTTTAGACAGTTCAGGTGCAAGTGGCGGACTGTTTGTGTGACGACGTTTCGAACATAAACGTGTCCCTCCCGGGTGCTGTCCTCTCTTTCCACTTAGAAGACGCTCTTGGCGTGGCCCTATCAGGCTGCACAGGAGGAGACACACGGAAGCCGAGCGGTGCTTACTGGGAGCGCTGCTCCCAAGGACCCGCGTAAGTGCCACGCTGTCAGGGGATTATGTTTCCAATCAGAGCATCACGGCATGCACAGTCTAGTTCGCCTCCTCGTGTGCAAGAGGTGAGCACACCGGACATTTTTTCTTTCTAATCCTTTTTCTTTGAGAGGATGGTGGGGAGAGAAGAGGGGCGCGGGAGGGAGAGGGACGTCGATGGGAGAATGAGATGTGTGCACACATATATACGCACACATGAATATGCACGCAATATGAACACACACCCACGGATCTGTATATGTGCACACACATCATATACACACGTGTGCACACATGGGTGTACACGTGTGTATATACACACGTGTATGCACAGGTCTTCACATATATACTCACTTTGATATATAATCATATATGTATGTAGAGAGTACACATATGTACACATACGCATGTATATAAACATGCATGTATGCACATCTGTGCCTATAAACGCACATACGTGTACACACATGCATAGAGGCGCTTGTGGGTGGGCAGGGCCTGGGGTGGTTTGGTTTTCCTTCTCTTCGAGTCAGAAGTGGCCAGGCTGCTCAGCACTCACCTTTGCCCTCACGGATGAGGAAGTTGGCCACATCGCTGACATCAGAGCTAGCCGTGCACGCGTTTCCAGGGGTCTCCAGGCAACGATGGGCCCTCTGTCTTTCCTTGCTGGGGCTCGGGCCGTCAAGAGGTTCCTAAATCCAAGTGAGCCTCAGAGTCACAGGAGGGCTTGGGAAAGGAGGCACTCTGACTCCAGCGTGTCCGACTCCACAGGCCTGGACTGGGCTTGAGAATCTGCATTGCTGATGAGCGCTCAGGTAGAGCTGAGGCTGCTGGTCCCGGGGCCATGGCTGAGAGCCACCGCCTAGCCCGCCGGGCTCGCCAACCGGCAGCACCATGACCTGGACAGCGAGAGCGCACGCGTGGACCTTGGAGAAGACGGGGAACCAAGGTGTGCGCACCCGGGGGCCTTTCCGCAGGCGGCCCAGGCTGCTGGCTCACCTTGGGGGTATTTCCCCGCGCGTGACATTTCCTAACTGGTGCCTTCTTAGTTAAGACCGAGGGCCTCTTCTGGAGTGTTTAAACATGGAGGGAGGATGATCAGAAAGAAATCCTGCGTGGGTTAGAAGGGGACTCAGAATTTTGCTGAAACACAGGAATCCTGTTTGCTTCTGTGCATGTAGGGTTTTTAAAATTAAACAGGAGAGAAGCACAGTTTCTATTAAGAGGCCAAGCTCAAGAGGTTTGTCTAAGTCTTGGTGACGGGTAGTAAGCTGAGGCATGGAGGGAGCCATCGTGAAATGTCCGTTAGGGTTGGAGGAACGGGCTGAAGAGGACAGTGGACCGCCATGGCTCGGGGGTCATAGCAGACACTGCTCCAGGCGAGCATTCGCTCCACCACCCAGGCTGTTCCTGGGGCGAGAGATGCACCATGCTGCCTGGCTGTGGGCGTGAGTGGCAGCCTCGAGGACGTCGGGGCCGGTTCAGAAACACAGCTGGCGAACTGCTCTTTAAGGAGACGTTTCAGTTCACAGGGCTGGGTGAGCTGCAGCCTCCCTCTGACACTCCCCTAAGGGATGGTGGGGTCGTCATCCTTCAGTCGGGAACGGCCGTGTTCTCTGATGGTCCAATGCAGCCGGCATGGCTCACAGTCCTCCCAGCAAAACTGAATACACGTTGCTCGATTTCACCCCAATTAAAGCTCTGCAATTCGGTGGCCAGCCGAGGATCCACTTTTAAAAATCGAACACGGAGAAAATGATGATATTTTGCCAACACCCCCAAGGCTGGTCACAGGAGAGAATGCTATCCGCCATAGAAAGAACTGGGTTCTGTTGGGAGACCTGGTTCTGGTGGGCATGGGAGCTCCTTTTCTAGAGGGTTCCTTCATTAGTGGCATTGCTGAAGTGACTTTTGGTGACCATTCTCTTGCCAGCGAATGATGCTGGAACCGTCTGACAGGGACACGCAGCCATCGTGAAGAGGCTTCCAGAAGCAGTTACAAATGGAAACAAACGAGACAACAGAACACCTCAAATGAGAAGGAGGACGTATAAGAAAGGAACGTGGGAATGACAGAGCTGAAGAACGGGATAACCTCAGTAAAACTCACTGGTTGGATCCCGAGTAGAGTGGAGATGGCGGAAGGACAGAACCAGGGACCCTGAGGATACGTCAAGGGTGTGTGCTCAGCCCAGACCACAGAGAAAACAGGCCAGGGAACAGCCGGCCCGGGGCTGTGGTGCTTCCACTTCCGGGACATCATGGGAGCATGGGGATGGCTCGGAGGCAGTGGCAGGACCACAGCGCCGGACCCATCCCCTTCACTCTCCTCTCAGCTGTCTCCTCTGTCTCTCTGCCTCTCTCCTTCTGCGTCTCTCTCTCCCTGTCTGTCTCCCTCTATGTGTCTGTCTCTCCCTCTCTCTCCACGTGTCTCTGTCTCTCCCCGTTTCTCCTCTCTGTGTTACGTCTGTTTCTCTCCCTGTCTCTCTTTCTCTTTGTGTCTCTGTCTCTGATCTCTGAAACGCCGGCAGCCTGTCTGGTGCCCTTGGGAACCTTGGGAAACCCTATCAGGCATGCAGGCCCGTGGCTGGCTGCGTCAAGCCCCGGCCCCAGGAGCCTGGCGCGGTTTGCGGGAGCAAGCAGCTGGTTAGGGGAACCCCGAGGTGGGGCCGGCGATCTTCCTTAGTGATAGGGAGAGGGAGTGGTAATCAGAGCTGGCCCTAGGCAGCTCCCGCCGAACCGATGCCCTGACGCGCACGGGAAGCTGAGCCCCGGCCCGAGTGTGGGCAGCGGCCGCAGGTGGAGCCGTGGTGACAGGATGTGTCTGTCAGGTACAACGGGGAGGGGTGAAGGCTTTAGGGAAAAACCAGGTGCGTCTTCCATTTCCCTGTTTCATTTTGCCTACGGGGACTGTATTTCCAAGCTTTTCTCAGGATGACGGTTCCAGTTCTGAATATCAATTCTTGTACTAGACCAATGACGTTACTTTGTGGTTCTAAGTGTTGTACTGTAGAGACATCAGACAACTTCACTTTTGGTAGCTGCAACCGAGTGACCATGATTTATGGCGCTAAGAGTGTCACAGGCACAGGTCCCTAGTGCGTTCACTCACAAATAACATTCTGTGTGCTCTCTGTGAAGACACAACCGTCATCCAGACAGACTGAGCAGCACTTCATATATGAAGCATGTAGTGTGTAGGGCAGGTGATATTCTGTAAACACAGCACAGAGTACATGACACACCATGTTTGCCAATGATAAGTGTCATGGAGGAAACAGCAGGGTTAGGGGAGTGCCCGCAACCAGGGCAGCACTGCAGTTTCACAGTGGGTCCTCGGGGAGGTGTGTCTGAGAACAGAGCCTTGATGCATATGAGCAAAGGGAGGGTGATGGGTGTGTCTGGGAGGAGAGTGTTTCAGGCAGAGGAAATGGCTGGTGCAAAGAGCCTGAGGTAGGAGCCTGCCTGGCTGGGTGCAGGAGCGTGGAGGCCAGTGTGAGTGGGGAGGGTGGTCATCAGCTGGTGAGGTCAAGGAGGGAGCCAGGGGGCAGATGGTGCGGGACCTGCCCGGCCACTGTATGGACTTTGGCTTTTTATTACCAGGCCTCATTTTTTGAACAAACAGCAGTACCTCATACAGAGGGGTTGCTCACCAATAAAGGAGCTATCAAACTGTAAAAAGAAGGAAACTCACATGCATGTTGCCAAGTGAAAGAAGCCGGCCGGGCTCGGTGGCTCAGCCTGTCATCCCAGCACTTTGGGAGGCCAAGGTGAGTGGATGGCCTGAGCCCGCGGGTTCGAGACCCGCCCGGGCAACTTGGCGAGCCCTCATCTCTACAATACATCAAAAAATGAGCCGGGCGTGGTAGCGCGCGCCTGTAGTTCCAGCCACTTGGAAGGCTGAGGCGGAAGGATCGCCGGAGCCCAGCGGGTCGAGGCTGCGGTGGCCGGAAGCGGCCACTGCACTCAAGTCTGGGCGACAGAGGGAGACTCCAACTCAAAAAAAAAAAAAGAAAGAAGCCAATAGGAAAGGCTACCCACAGAATTATTCCAATGATATGACATTCTGGAAAGGACAAAACCATCAAGACAGTAAAAAGATAAGCCATTGCCAGGGGTTGCGGGGAGGGCGTATAGTTTTAGGTTTCCAGGAGAACTGAGCAGAAGGCACAGAGGTCCCGTCTATCCGCCTGCAGACCCCCTTTCCCCGATTATTGACCTCTTGCAGTACTGCGGCGCACCTGTGACACTTGGTAGCCAATACCGATCCATTCTCGCTAAGTCCACAGTTTACGATGGGGCTCACTGCGTGTCATGCATTCTGTGGGTTTATGGCCTCTACCACCCTGTGGCTTCATCTAGAGTGGTTTCACCGCCCTAGACTCCTTGGTGCTCCATGTGGTCATCCTCCCTCCCTGCAACCCCTGGCAATGACTTATCTTTTACCGTCTTGATAGTTTTGTCCTCTCCAGAACGTCACATCCAATTGGGATAATTCAGCGTGTAGCCTTTCCTATTGGCTTCTTTCATTTAGCGACATGCGTGCGAGCTTCCTCCTTTTCACGGTTTGATCGCTCCTTTATTGCCGAGTAACCCCACTGCAACAGGCACTGCAGTGTGTTCATCCGTTGACCCACAGAAGCGCATCTTGGTGGCGTCCATGTGTTGGCGATGATGAACAAAGCTGCTATAAACGTGTGTGGATGTTTGTGTGGACATGTTCTCAACTCATCTGGGTAAATACCAAGGAGCACAGTTCCCGGGTCATGTGGTAAGACTGTTTACTTTGTAAGAACCCCCCAGACTGCCTTCTAAAGTGGCTGCACCATTTTGTGTCCACCAGCAAGTCCTCGTGGCTCAGCCTCGCCGGCATGTGTGTTGTCAGTGTTCTGGGCTTTGGTCATTCTAACAGGTGTGTGGTGGCGTCTCAGTGTTTTAATCTGCATTCCCCTGATGCCATATGAGGTCGAACATCTTTTCATATCTTTCTTACTTGCCATCTGTGTATCTCCTTTGGTATTTTGTCTGTTCGGATCTTTTGCCCACTAAAAAAATGGCTTGTCTTCTTCTTGTTGAGTTTTAAGAGTTCTTTGTATATTTAGAATCCAAGTCTTTGATTGGGTGTGTGCTTTGTCTGGGGCTTGTCTTCCCATTCTGCCAAGGTCTTTGGCTTTTCCTCTGAGTGAGACGGGCAGCTTTTATGGGTTTTGAGCAGCCAAGTGATGTTACAGGCAAATCATAAATAATGAGATAGTAAATGGGATTCCTGCGCATACATTAGCAGCCTTGACTTTAGGTAATGAAGGTCATTTTTTCTAAGTGGTCTTGAAAAAATTTATTTCCCAAGTCCAGACTGCTGCACATCTTATTCACAGCCATGGCCCTATTTAATTCCGCCTGCAGTCTGCTTATACTTCGTTTCAGGTGATAATGATCTTTTTATCACCCTTTTATTACTCACATGTAAGATGAAGTCCCAACTGGCTCGAGCTCTCTCATTCAAGACGCTCTTGACAGCCTGCCGGTGTCCTAGGCCGGCACTGCTTCCTGCACTCTTCCTTCCCTCCTTTCTCTCTTAGGCGGGCCCAGCCGCTGTTTTTAGAGGGGTGTGCGCCACCGTGGAGGTCCTCGACTTGTCTAGTCTCCTTGTTCAGGCCTTCTTCTGGATGAAGGGCTCCCTCTGGCTTCATTTCACCATCACCTCTCCAGAACAAGCCTGCCTCCTCGCATGCTTTCAGATCCCCACCAGGTTCTCACGTGGATGGGAACAGGTTTCCTCTTAGGTGGTCATGTCCACTCTTCTCTCTTTCATGCGCCATAAATGCAGCTTCTTGTGCAGTTTAAGAACCAGCAGCAGATTCCTGAGTCGGAAATAGGGAACAAGCTTCCACTGACGCTCGTTGGCCTCACCGTGTGTGGCGCTGGATGGCAGGGGTGATTCAAGAGCAGATCTGAATAGCAGAGGCAAACAAATGCGAAATAGCAGGGCAGGTGCAAAACCCTCTAAGACATCTGAGAACACACATGTCAACAATGGAATACCAGAGGGACTCCAGGGACAGGTGCTGATGTTCTCATCTGAGGTGTCTTGACCATAAATAGGACATTGGGTAACTGGTGAGGCAGAGAGCAGGAGCATGAGGCCGCGACCCCGTGGGAGAGCAGACGGCATGTGCTCACAACTCTGCCCCTCTTAGAAGGTTCTGAGCCCTGCTCACCACACCATGACTACCCGGATACACAGCAAGTACCCACTCTGGACTGGTTAGCGCCCTTCCATCAGAGGCCACAGGCCTTCTCCAAGGTATTGACGACAATGGACAATAAGAAAAGACACCACCAGCCATTCTGAAATGCATTCAGTAGGAGAGGAAATAGATGCCAAGGGGTCAGAAACAACCTAGAAATGGAGTTTAGGAATAAACCAATCAGTGGCTCAGGTTTACAGGCTGCCACGCCATAGGTATGGCTGTTTTCATTAGGTCACAAGCATGGGATGAAAGGAGAAACGATGATTATTCCACATGAACAGGTGAAAACTTTAAAGCAAACTCTCTGGCCACAAGGCGCAAAGTCTGTATTGTCCTCAGTGTTCTTGCAACAAGATCATTCAGAGGAACAGGAATGGCGCCTGCTGGTAGAATGGACCAGATTGCAGCCGTGGCTCATCCTAGCTACGTGTGCTTCCCTGGGGTCTCCTCACGGTGGCCTGACCTCAAGGGGTGGCACACAGTGTTTTTCAGATTGCTCTCAGTGGACTTCTAAGATGCAACTGCTATGTTTTCATCTAATAGTATCAGGAGAACAAAATACGCATCAATGGAGAAATTTATTCTAGTTTATCTCCTTAAATATTTTTCCATCCATTTTTGGCTTGGTATGAATTTGGGACCATTGCCACCAGCTCCGAAGAACTTAACACGTGACTTTGGAGTCTGTGGGAACCAAGCCTCAGGGGATGCGTGAGTCAGTTTAAGCAATGTAGCCTTGTTGATCTTTCTCGGACGTTTCATGTCTCTGGCATATCTGAATTTAGGCTGGGAACCAGAGATTTTGTCCGTTTGTATTTATAGTTTGTCCAGTTCCATACTAAGGGAAAACATTTTGTTTTTCCCCAGATGACTGTAGCATTCCATCCAGGAGCTGGGCTTTGGGATATGTTGAAAAAGGAAAGGAAAAGAAAAATATACTTTACTAAAGGTTTCAATTTCTTTCAGTAAACTACCTGCTTCCTACACTACTCTTTTTGGGGGAGTAGTTTACTTATCTGGGAGTTAGCAGCCAAATCCTTAAAATGTCTGCCCATTGCTTCTTTTGTTTTCCAGTGGATTTGGAAGAAGAGTTGTCTGTAGACCGCCCAGGGAGCTCCCCTGACCTGGGTTTTCACTTCATTTAACACCCTTGACTGTGGAATGAGCATGGACTGCTGTGGAGAGGACTGCCGATCAGGAGACAGCGGCAATTAGAAGACAGCAATAACTATGAGAGTAAAACACTAGGGAGAGCGTTCAGTGCTAAGCAGACTTTTAGGTGAACTTGGGATTTCAAACTGAGCATCGCACGGACTGGTGGCGGTCTGCCCTACAAGGACCTGACACGCTGCCTCACAGGCTTTCCGAGGACTGTTTTGTAACGGGGGAGGCACGTTGGCCAGAGGGGAAGAACACTAGATGGGGAATCGTCACTGTCTTTTTAAAATGTATCTGATATCTACACGTGGTACAGAATTCGGAAGGTACGATAAAGAGATGGTAAGAAGCAAGCGTCCCTGGTTTTCCTGTCTTCCAGCCCCGTTTCATCTCCCTGCAGGCAGCCTGGCACATACTTGCAGAGGTAACTCCAGGCATTCAAGACCCCTACAGACATCTTTTTCTTGCCCTTTCTAACACAAGAGGTAGATATTACCCACACCATTCCTCATGTCCTTCTACCTGCCAATGCAACTTGGATTGTTTTTTTTTGAAAGCAGGATTTTATAGAAAGGACAGAAAACTCCCACAGTGGGAGGGGGCCGGAAGGGGTTGCCCACTTGGAGAGATTTTCACAGGACGTAGAGTCATCTTTTTTTAAAGGCTGTGTGGTACTGATGGTCTGTTTTGTGGATAATTTGTTTCCAGTCTTTTGCTATTATACTGGGTTCTATTTTCAGCTGCTACCGGAAGCTCTCCAGGTTAGGGACAAGGCAGAGAACAAATGGCACACTAAGCAGAGGGGCTGAAGTGAGGGGAGGGCTAGGACAATCCATGTGATGCAGAAGTGCCCTGGGGTATCACCAGCTCCCTCAGGCCTGAAGGAAATGTGGGGAAGCAGGAGCCAATGGCAGCCAGTGGTGTGTTGGAAAACGTTTAACTGGCTCCTGGGGTGAGGCCATGATTTGGAGTGTTTGCCAATTTCTGTGGTGTAAATACTTCTACCAGACTGATTTCAAGCTCCCAGCATGATGCAGTGAGACTCACACCGTCAGCTCTGGCACGTTACAGGCTCTGTCCCGCCAGCTGCTTGGCAATGAGGTGCCCTCCTGCAGGACTCCCGCCAGGACCTCCTGTTGGGAGAACCCCACCGGAAGCTAGACGGCAGGGGAGCCTGGTCGATGCAGTCCAGGTCAGCCTTTCAGAGCAAGAGCAGATCAGTGACGAACAGCTGTGTAATTTGAAGTAGGTCATTTCACGGAGTCCCTGTCTTTCCTCATTTGTAAAATACCAGGACGACCTCAGCTCAGGTAGGTGTGTGCTCTGTACCTTCAGCACGAAGGTTCTTTCACCTTTTCTGCGATGAGTGAATTTGGTGACCTAAGTGGGTTTAGTCATTTAGTGCACACCTTCTGGCTGTTGCACTGCTTAATGTGAGAGGCCTGCGGGCCCCTGCAGCTAGGGACCTCGTGTCTAAGGGGAGGGGATGAGATGTGTGAGGGTCTGGCTGTGTGGTGGGGGCTGCGGACAGAACACGAGTGTTCAGAGGAAGAGGCAGTCCTTTCCAGCTGGGGCGGTGAGGCTGCTGATGGCACAGACCTGGGGAGGCCCTTTGTTCTGTGGTTGGGAGTCTGAGCCGTCGGCCCAGTGCGAGAAGATCAGAACATTTCTTAATAATTCAGTCTACATATACCACTGTAAACCACTCGTTCTCTGAGTGCAGTCCTGGTATCAGCAACATCTCCAGGGAACTCGTTGGACATCCAGATTCTCCGCTTCTACCCAGATCTGCTGAACTGCGTCACTCCAGGTGATTCTGATGCATGTTTATGTCTGAAGAACGCTGAATTGCTCCAAACCAGTGGTTCCCAGGCGGACTCACACACACACACACACACACACACACGGCTCCTGGGCTGTACTTCAGGCCTACTTAATCAGAATCTCTGGGAAGTAGCATCTCTGGGGAGCTGAATGTTTCCCAGATGTTGCAGCGGTGGCCGTTTTCTGCTCGATTTTAGCTGTTGCGGCCACACCAAGCCTGTGGACTTGTGTGCCTTGCTGACGGGCTCGCTCTTCCCTCTCAAGCTGTTTCACTCAGCTCTTCAGGCGCTTTCAAAGCCTGACCGCATTGGAAGCTTGAGAGGAGGCGCTGTCTTATTTGGGACTCTGCTCGGACGGAGGGCGGCCATGACTGTTCCTGCCCTGGAGTAGCTGGTGAAGAGCGAGGAGGAGGAGGAAACCGGACAGCTGCTGCAGAGGCCTCTGACCTGAACGTCGCTGTGTGATTCATCTGTAGCAAACTTCCACAACATCAGACACGCCCTTTATCACACACCAAGTACAAAGGCCATGTTTTGGAGGAAAATCGTAATGGTTTGGGGACTGTCTGTGCTTCTGCCTGATTAGAGTTCTTGATGGCGAAGCCTGGGGTTTGTTACTGTGGAGAATCTGGGACAGGAATTCTGGGAAGTGAACTGGGCAGAGTTACTGGTTGTCTGAGGCCCGGTTCTTTGAATGCTTCTGGAGAGTACATGGAAGAGGAGAGCCTCTCCTTTGAGTTGTGAAGGCTTTGGTGATTATAAATCACGCTGCTTTGAACATTCTTGTACAGGGCTTTCTGTGGAGACACGTATTCATCTCTTTTGGGTGAATACCTAGGCGAGGAATTGCTAGGTCTCAGGGCGGGTGTGTGTTCCACTTTGCAAGAGACTGCCAGTTTTCCAAGCATACCATTTACACTCCCACCACTGTGTCTGGGAACTGCTTTCCCTCCTTGTCAGTGCTTGATATGGTCAGCCCTTTCCACGTGACCTGTTCTGGCGGGGTGCAGAAATGAATAATAGATTGGTGGTTTTAGTTTGCGTTTCCCTGAGGACTAATGAGACCAAACCCTCCCGCGTGCTCACTGGCCATTTGTGTAGCTTCCGCGGTGACGTCTGAGGGTGACTTTTAGCCACCTCGTTTGTATCATAAGATTCCAAGCTCCTTTTTTCCCCCACTGTAGTGTTACCCATGGTCTCAGTTGCCCTTTATTACTCACCATCCTTAAAAACACCAGAAACGTCTACAGTTGCAGTTCCATCTGCCTCTTCATCCTTCCAGGCTCACCTAAGATGTCACCTTGTATGTAGGTCAAACCTCTGGATGGTCCCTGTCTCTGCAGATTTTAGGCTTTCTCCTGCTGTGTGTCTGTGGTGCTGAGCACACATGTGTGGCTGCACTGGCCATGTTGTGTGCCAGCCACCGTGGGCAGGGACCTTGTCTCTCATCTTCGTATTCACGGTGCTGTGACATCACCTGCCTTGCCGTCTAGGTCCAATATTGCTGGATCAATCTATTATTCATTTGATCCTCTCAGCAGCTCTGTGAAAAAAGCTGGCGTTAGCCTTAAATCAGAGATAAGGGCATAGACCCAGAGGGGCCAAGCGACTTGCCCCAGGTGACACGCCATGTTTGTTCAGAGCCAGGCACCACTTACGATCATGTCTGCCTCTGCCGTGACAGTCTTCCAAAAAGGTGTGTTGTTTTAGGTGCGGTGTTCTTGAACTAGCTGGCGACACGTCCCAAGACACAGGCGCGGGACCGCTTTTCAAGGGGCACGCGGGCACGGGACAGTTCCAAGGGCGTCCGCTTCCAGGCCCTCAGCATGCACAGGCACCCACCTCAAACTGTCCAGGCTCGGAGGGTGCTCCGGCCATGGAAGACACGGCGCCGGTGTGGCTGTCTCGCCTTCCCCTTCACAACGGCCATTCTCCCACTTCGCACAGAAAGGCGGACCCTTCACCCACTGGTGTCTTGCTGAGGTGCCCTGCTGCAATATGGGCGCTTCCAGGCCATGTGACCGAGGGACAGCAAGAGACAACCATGGTGTTGAGAAGTTAACGTTCAGTGGCTGGAATTCTGCAGCGCAAGGGTTTCCACTTCTTAGTTTTCAGAGAGAAATCCAGGGAGACCCTAATCAAGTTGTTAATTGATGATTTTAAACATTTTTAATTTATGGAAGATCGTATCTGGACTTTGGCTATGTAACTCAGCAGGCTTCAAATAATTAAGTTACATAACGAAACTCCTTCCGTTTCCATGTATTTATTTTTATGAGCAAAGTTTCTCAGTGTTTGTATACCCCCTCTATGGGAAAACAACCTTATCTCACTGAAGCAAGAAGTGACAATAATCCATGGGTAAACAACTGATTTTTTAAAAGCCCCACACATTTCCTTAAGATACACATTTCCAAATAGAACTGTGCTCTTTATATTTAATGACGATTTATAACTACAATATTTTGTTTCTTGTCATTTGTGTACGCATAATAGTGGTGCCAATTCAGAATAACAGTGATAGCAATTAGATTCTTACGGCTTAATAATCTTAAATGTAGAGTCAGTGATCATTACTTATGATAGTTATGTCCTGAAAAGTTACTTTGAACACTGAAATATTGACAACTTCAGCGATGCTGCTAGGGGAAATACAAGGTTAGGTTTCTGTAAGACTCTGGTCACATTTCATCAACCAATCAGTGCATAACCTTGTTTTCTGCATATTTTTGTTTGAAGACAGCACATTTAATATAAATTTCTTACAGATAATTATATACAGGATTTCTTTATAATAAAATTCTATGTTTCACTTACAGCATTATATAACGTACTCTACCGTGATTGTGCTAGTATAATTCTTCACTTAGTCACTACACACACACGAACATGCACACATACTGCACGTATACTCACATAAACACAGACAGTAAAACAGGACTGTGAACACATACTTTATATTGTGTAGCATGGAAACCCAAATACAGAAAGGTCTGGGGAAAAAGCGTTAAACAAAGGTTAGACATTCAATGCTTCGTGGAAATGTTAGCTACAACCGTACTGTGGATGGAGCTGCAGGACACGCGATGGCCAGTGAGCTGTGGTCTAACCTCCTGACCTTGGCTTGCCCCGTGAGAACTAGAAAGCCTGCTGGAAATTACGCTGCAGGACAGCAAGATACTCGCAAGTGGTATGTTGGGATCTGGCAGGTCCGCCTCAGGAGTTTGTCTTCTGCAACTTGTCGGCGGTGTCGGCAACCTTCTCTCTCACCGGTTTGAAAACTGCTTCAGCCTCGTCGGCCTGGCTTTTTGTCTCAAATCTTTAAGTGTCTCAGAATAAGGAACAAACGCAGTGGAAGTTAGGCGCCTAAATGCGAGGCTCATTCAAACACAGGGTCACATTCTTCCAGGTCATGGAAAATTTTTTTCAAGGCAGAATTCCATTCTGATCCTTTGGCTGCTTTGAGAGAGAGGATTCTCGGAGTCTTAGGGTGACTTCCATCACTGTTCTGACTCTCTGCCACGTTCTGCCTTCTCACCCTGGTCTTAGGTTGTGGGTTCCACTGCCTTCTCTGCCAAAATCTTCTC
>CAUYQG010219130.1:0-12613 GCA_963574415.1 Tarsius wallacei | reverse complement strand
TTACATAGCTGGTCCTGGGTTGTACACAAGACAGAGCCAAATGAAGGAAGGGGGACAATTGCCAGCCCAGGAGGAGTGTCCTCCTACAGGGGGCAGGACAGACCAAGGCTGCTGTCACGGGGCATGAATGCCCAGACTTGGGCAAATAAACCTTGCTTCAAACCTCCGATGTGCCTCTGTTTTCTCATCTGAAACCCGAGTGAGATGCGGAAAGAACTCTGTAAGCTGTGGAGAACTGTCTCCTGCTTAGCTAACGTCCATCCCCAGGATCCTGTTTAAAATCGTCCGCATTCAGTCAGTATAATTTACTTGTCTTTGTAGTACATATTGGTCCCAGGAATTCTCGTTCTTTCAGGTTAGTTGACTAAAATGAAAGTTCCAGGAGAAAGGTTTGGTCTTGGTGGCAGTGTCCTCAGCCTTTGGAGTGTTTCTCACAAAATTTGTTGAACGAAGGAAGGAAGGTTCGCCTTTATTGAGTGTTTGCTTTGTGCTGGTGGTTCCACCTGCATCTTTTCACTTCATTCTCTTCCAAGTGCTCCTGGCTGTGAGGGGTGCAAAAGTCCGAGGTGAAGAGTTCTCAGCTCCTGCTGGAGAAGGCGGGTAAGGGCCAAAACTGAAGAGAGAAGCTGCACAAGGGTGGGAGTCACCAGGTGGGAGGTGGAGGGTGTGCCCCCAAGGACCCGGCACAGCTGGGTGGGGGGCAGGGGTGTCACTATGCTCCAGTAAGGAGCCTAGAGAATTCTTGAACTCGGGAATCACAGTGAAAACAATGGCTGAGCAAGATTCGTCTTGCCAGGCGCTGGGTCGTGTGGGTGGAGAGGAACAGAGATTGGGAGGCCTCGTGGGAGGTAGCTGCGCCCTTGGGGCCAGGCCCTGGGAGCAGCCGAGGGTGGGGAAAGGCGTTTGGGGGAAAGCAAGCTCTGGGAGCGGGCGAGGGGGCGACTCCCGATGGTGAGGGCGCGCAGGGGCGGGTGTATTCAAGGCAGGCGGGGGAGCCCGCGGGGCGGATGCCGCCCAGCCCCGTTCTGGGTGCGGCGAGTCGGCACACGAGGGCAGGTGTTCCCGCCGCCGCGCGGGGCACATGTCCGCACTTGCAAGCCCGGGACCCGGGACTTGAAAGCACCGGCGCGCTGCCCAGACCTGCCCCGCGGGGCGTCACCGCAGCGCTTTAGGCGGGAGCCAAAGGAAAATCCCCTCTGCTTTGGGGAGTGCAGAGGAGGAGGGAGGGCCACGACCGAGCCCGGGGGCTGCCGGGGGAAACCTTGGGGGGGCCAGGGGCCACGCGCGGGCCGAGAGTTTAAGCAGGTCACGGGCTCTCTGATCCCCAATATCCCGGTCTGTAAGATAAGCAGCACTGTCCCATCCATTTTCTAGACTTTGTGCTGGGCGCATTAGTTGCTATCTATCTCATCTAATCCTGTGGAGTCCTTTTATTATTCCTATTTTGTAGGTAGCTGGGGCTCAGACAGACAGGAAACTTGCCCTAGTTGACACAGGCTGTGTGACAGGATTCGGAACTGGGCTCAGTATGCTGCCTCCTTTGTGGCTTCAAGATTTGCGGGGCAGAAAGGAGCTCAACATTTGCTGACCTCCTAACTTTGTGCGTGCGTGGACATTTCCATGCATTATCTTGTTTAGTACAACCGCTTGGGGGCGTGGTTGCCATCAACACCCCCATTTAACAGATGAGGAAATTGAGGTAAGAGCTATTTTTCCTTTAACTCTGCCCCAGGTCTTACAGTTGACCGAGTGGGATGTGAACGCGAACGGGCTGACTCCCAACATCCTTTTTGTAACCACTACGATGAGCCAAGCAGGGGGAAGCGGTTTGCAAACTGCTGTTCTGACTATTACCGCTGCGGCTGAGCCCGTGCGTGGGTCGCGACCCGGCCCGAGCGAGGGTGGGGCAGGGGTCACTGGCGCCGGGCCGAGTCCAGCCGGGCCAAACCTCCGCGTGGGGACTCGGAGGCGGAGCCCTGGACCCGCCCCGCACCTGCTGACCCCACCCCTCGGTCGGGCAAACCGGGCGCCCCGCGGGGCGGGCCCAGGTGGGGCGTGGGCGGGGCCTGGCGCGTGAGTGGCAGGAGCGGCGCGCGGGCGGGGCGTGCGTGCGCAGCCGGCTCCACCTCCCGGCCTCGCGGCTGAGCCGGGCGGGCCCCCGGCGGCGGGGCGGCGGCGGCACGGGGGAGGGCGGGCCGGGGCGGGGCTCCGAGCGGCCGGGGCGGGGCCGCACTCGGGCCCCGCGTCCCGCTCCCATGGCCGCCCCCGGCTCCCCGCGCTGCCCCCTCTCCCCCGGGCCGCGCCCCGGGGCCCCGCACTGACGGCCCATGGCGCCGCCCGCCGCCCGCCTCGCCCTGCTCTCTGCCGCCGCGCTCACGCTGGCGGCCCGGCCCGCGCCCAGCCCCGGCCTCGGCCCCGGACCCGGTGAGTGAGGGACGCCCCCGCGCTCGCCCGGCGCGCAGCCCGCCGAGGGGCACCGCGGGCCGGCGGCGGCGGGCCTGGGCCCACTCCCTCCCGCCTCGGTGCCTTCCGGTCCCCCTCCCGGGCCCCTCGGCGACGCCCCTCGCCGGGATGGCCCCTGCCTCTCGGGACCCGGAACGCCCCAGGCCCCTCCGCGACGCCCCCGGGCCCGGCTGCTGTCCCCTGCGTCAGGACCTGGTACTCCTTCGAGACGCCCCAGCCCGGACGCCCCCCCGCCTCCGTTCCTCCTTCGCCAAGCCCCTCGGCGACGCCCCCGGGCTGGGGCGTCTCCTCCGTCTCGGGACCCAGGACCCCCGCCCAAGCCCCTCAGCTGCTCCCTCCGGGCCGGGACGCCCGCTGCCCCCCGGTACCTTCTGGGGTCCGGTCCCCAGTCTCGGGGACGCAGCTCGGGGCCGAGGGTCCCCGCCTCGAGAAGCTGCGCCCCTCCCTCGGGCCAGGGTCTCCTCCCTAGCCTCGCCGCGAGGTCCCGAGGCAGCCCCTCTCGCCTACGCCGGGGGACCCCGGTGCCTCCCGGCGCAGGAGTGGGTGGGGAGCACGAGGAGCCGGCGCTCAGCCCCTCTGCCGGAGTCCTGACTGCGTCCCCCACTTAGCCGACACGGTAACTTCTGCCTCTCCAGGAGCCGGCCTGAGTTGCCTGCCCTGCTCCATAGGCAGGTCCTGGTCCAGGGACTCCCCTCCCTGCCCAGTCGGTTTGAACTTCCCCGTGACTCAGGTGACAGCCCAGCAGGCGGAGAGGAAGAAAGGAAGGGGTCCACAGAGCCTAGGGTGGCCCTCCTGAGGGTGCATCACTGAGCCCCGTGTCTTGGGTGACCCCACACTTTAAACAGATCGTCCACTAGCCAGGCCAAGGCCAGGTCTTCTCAAGTTGGGGACCTGGACCAGAATGGAAGCTTGGATTTTGCTTAGCTTCCACACACACCCATCTTTGTAGCCGAATCCTTTCCAAGTTGAAGAGCAGGCAAGAGGGCGTTGCCTGGCCCAGTCAGTCTGCAGGTTGTTTGGGTGTTGAGCACCGGGCATTTGTGAAAGGGAAGGGAAGAGTTCATTACCGGTCTGCCGAAGTAGGAAAACCAGCCTCTGGGTTCTCCACCCAAAGTCACAGACTGTGATGTTGGAAAGACAGGATTTTGCTGATGAAACACAACTCAGAGTTGCTTTGTTTACTCATCAGCCTGGATTGGTGAAAAAGCTAGGACTTGGTGTTGTTATTTATTAGGTGACTTTGGGCCATGCCTTCAGCTCTCTGAGCCTCAGTTTCCACATCTTTAGGGGGGAGGATAATGATAACTCCCTTGCAGAGTGTTGTGTCAATTATATGATACACTGTAGGCAACACACCAGCATTTAGAAGACAGTCAATAAACATATTTTAATAATACTTTTTATAGGGCTTCACAGTTCATCAAGTGGTAGACACCTCATTTACCCTGGGAATACTGTGAGCTTTCTGTTTGATTAATCCCTGTAAAAGACAAAGGTTGGCTTTAGATCGTAGAACAGAAGCTCTAAGTACTCTAAGTCTTCTGTGTGACTTCTGCAATTTGGTCATGATCACTTCTACTTTTATAAGGAGTGCGGGAGGGACATTCTGAGAGCCAGGGTGTGTCAACATAACTGTAACCTAGTAACCCCTTAGCGCTACTTTGCCATCTGTGTGGTCAGGATTTAATGTCCTCTACAGAGAGAGAGGTATGAGTGGAAATTGACTTGTTCCCTTTCTGGAAAGAGTAGAGGAGTAGCTCTGAAAAGCATCAAGACAGCCAACTTGATGGAGGTACACTTACACTTACTGGAGGTACAAGGAGGGTGACATCCTCAGGCACCTTTGCTTTGTTAGGGTCAAATGTAGCAACCCTTATGTAGTTTGAACCCCGAATCTGGGTGTGTTTCTATTTAGGAGTCCAGGGTAGGGGTAGATAACCATTGTGAAATGATTTGTGATAAGTGGTATAATTCCCAACTCAGTGAGCCTCAGCAATTTGGTTTCCTAGTACATTGGTGCTTTTGTGATGCTTCCTCTCTAGTTTTAGGAAGATACCACATGGTCTTCAACATCATATCCTGTCCAGAGCCTACCCACTAGTTTTTAAAATCCTTTCCAATAAAAAATTACATTTTACTGTAAGGGTATGCCAACGTTGCCATTTTATATTTTTTGATACTGTAATTTTCTCTAAAATTTTGTGGATGGAAAAATTATTTCAATACTCATATTCTGCACAGTTTTGTAATATTTAAATTACTGGTGGTTTGCATTTTTGAATGCTGACTTTATAAAAACAGTTAGCTCATTCCCCATCAATGCTACTGCTAATTACAGTGTATAGCCAACCCCAAATGATCTCCTGTCTCTTCATTCTTCCTTTAAGATTCTCTTCCTTCCTTCACAACTGATAAGAAGAAAGAGGCTAATGGTGGAATTTAGACTCTCCTCTCAAGGAGGAAGGCATCCAGTGCCATGGGGCTGGTGGGTTCTCCATAGTGATTCCCATCTGGAATTTACTGACCTGTTAGAGAAGAGCCAGAAGTAGTAAGAGAGGCTGGGTGGACTTGGGCTACTTGAGCTCTCCACCCAAGGCAAACTGCCAAAGGTGCTTGCTTGGGTGTTCTACCATAGTTGGGGACCATCAGGTATGCAACAACAGAGCTTCTCCACTGAGATTATGTTTCCTGTGAATAGCCGTTTATAAGTTTAAAAACTGATGCTCATTCGCCTTTAACACCTCATCTGGAATTTGTTCTACCAGCCAATAGTATGTCTTGCCACAAAACCTGTGAGTTCCATTAATAGCAAGAGCTTCGTACTGCCCGCCAGGCCTTGCGCCTCTTGGGGACTTCATTAATGCTAATAGAATTACCTGTAAGCAACATGGGGGTAAAAGCAGTGAAGGAGTGAAGCATGCATGCCA
Source organism: Tarsius wallacei (assembly GCA_963574415.1). Classification (NCBI taxonomy): domain Eukaryota; kingdom Metazoa; phylum Chordata; class Mammalia; order Primates; family Tarsiidae; genus Tarsius; species Tarsius wallacei. The sequence continues at coordinate 7,223 of CAUYQG010219130.1, read as the reverse complement.
GTTACTTGTATGCTCTGAGTATTTTAAGAAACATCATTTTTGACCAAAGAACTCTGATCCTTTTGTGAAAATATGTTTTGGCTCCTAGACAAACTAAATCTTTGAGATATGCAGTGAACCCTTTTATAAATCTTTTTTTTTTTGAGTTGGAGTCTCACTCTGTCGCCCAGACTGGAGTGCAGTGGCCGCTTCCGGCCACCGCAGCCTCAACCTGCTGGGCTCCCGCGATCCTTCCGCCTCAGCCTTCCAAGTAGCTGGAACTACAGGCGCGTGCTACCACGCCCGGCTAATTTTTTGATTTTTGTAGAGATGAGGTCTCACCAAGTTGCCCAGGCAGGTCTTGAACCCGCGGGCTTAGGCAGTCCACTCACCTCAGCCTCCCAAAGCTCGGGATTACAGGCTGAGCCACCGAGCCCGGCTCAAAGTTATTTTTTTATATTAAAGACATGGGGTATAATTCAGGGTTAGGTATACAAATGTTCATTATACAGGTACCCTTGTTGATGAGGTGTGCCCCCCCTTCCCCAGGCAAATTACCACTACTGCCAATCCTGCTTCCCCATTCCCCTCCTGCTACTACCAATCCTTTTCTTATAGTATTACAATAATTCCTTTTACAAATTTTAAAGCAAGAAGGCTGTCCATGTAGGCTCACAACTAATAAGCAAAGTTTGATGCTCTCAGTGTAGATAGTATTGATACACTCAGAGTTTAGCATAGTTGAACCAAAAGCAATACATGATTAAGATAAAATATATTGCTTTAAATAACTTCACAATATACAGATTAGGTAATATACTATCATTAGTTTAGAATTTTTGAGACTGGAAACTCCTCCTGACGTTCTAGGTCAAGTGCGGGCAAACATTTTTGTAAAGGGCAAGATAGTAAATAATTTGGGCTTTGTGGGCCTTATAGTGTCTCTGTTGCAATTACTCAAACCTGACTTTGCAGGGCAAAAGCAACCATAGACAAACATAAATGAATAGGCATAGCTGTGTTCCAGTAAAACATTATAGACACTGAAATTTAAATTTCATATAATTTTCATGATACAAAATATTGTTCTTTTGATTTTTTTCCAAATTAGAATATTTAAAAAATGTAGGCCAGGCTCAGGAGCTCAGCCTGTAATCCTAGCACTTTGTGAGGCTGAGGCAAGTGGATTGCCCAAGTCTGCAGGTTCGAGACCAGCCTGGGCAACTTGGTAAGACCTTGTTTCTACAATAAAAAATTCAAAAATTAGTCAGGCATGGTGGTGCGTGCTTGTAGTTCTGGCTACTTGAAAAAGTGAAGCAGAAGTATGGCCAGAGCCCAGCAGTTCAACACTAGGGTGTCTGTGAGTGTGCCACGGCACTCCAGCCTGGGCGACAGAGTGAGACTCCAACTCAATAAAAAATAAATAGGCCGGGCTTGGTGGCTCAGCCTGTAATCCCAGCACTTTGGGAGACCGAGGTGAGTGGATTGCCTGAGCCCGCGGTTTGAGACCAGCCTGGGCAACTTGGCGAGACCTCATCTCCACAATAAATCAAAAATTAGCCAGGCATGGTAGCGCATGCTACTTGGAAGGCTGAGGCGGAAGGATCACAGGAGCCCAGCAGGTCAACGCTGGGGTGTCTGTGAGCATGCCACTACACTCCAGGCTGGGCGACAGAATGAGACTCCAACTAACTAACTAACTAAATAAATGTAAATTAAAAAACCCAGTCTTAGCTTGTGGGCCATACAAAAATAGGCCAGATTTGCCTTGCAGGCCGTACTTTGCCAACTCTTGCTCTAGTTCCTGTCTGTTGATTTTTTTTCAGTGTTCATTGGTCTAAAGAAGGTGACAAGGAGGCTTGATTTTGGTAAATGAATGAAAATTTACCATTTGCTAATAACGAACTTTAAGATACATATGGAGGCCGGGTGTGGTGGGTTATGCCTGTAATCCCAACACTTTAGGAGACTGAGAAAGAAGGATTGCTTGAACCCGAGAGTTTGAGACCAGTTTGGGCAACATAGCGAGACCTTGTCTCTACAAGGAACCAAAAAATTAGCTAGGCATGGTGGCAGACACCTGTAGTCCTAGCTATTCAAGAGACTGAGGTGGAAGGACTGCCTGAACTCAGGTGGTCAGGGCTGCAGTGAGGGGTGATCATGCCTCTGCATTCTAGCCTGGGCAACAGTGAGACCCCAACTCAAAAAAAAAAAGGTACGTATTGGAGAAATGGTTAAAATGGTACATTTTGTTATATTTTACATAATTTTAAAAAGGATATATATGGAGAAAGCTCAAGCACATACATTGAGATGTTTAATAAGACTTTAAAAATATGCCTTCTCTTTTTCAAGAGAAATTCAGTGTTGTTCAGTGTGCACTACATAAAGAAAATAGTACCTGCCTCTGCCTGCTGATGTTGCTTGGAACAAACCGTTGAGAGATCTGTTTCTCAGAGAAAAGCCCAGGCAGCAGGTGGCATCAGCCCTGAGATGTAGAAAAACAGCTAGGGGGAGGAAAAAAAAAAAAAGAAAAAACTTCCTTATTTCCATAGTTCTATTGTCATAGTTAAAGTAAATTTTTAAAAAAAACAGTGTGCTTAGCATGGCTGATTATTTTGTTTTAATTAAAACATTTCTGAAAAAACAAAATGAAACATTCAAACATACCAAGTTGATTGTGTTTGTACTGTGGAACAGTTAATGCAAAACACTTGAGAGAGACCGGAAGTTTGACTCTGTAATTTTTGCCTGAGCTTTTGCCTGCTGAATAAGGACAATATAGGAGGAAGTGACTGTGTCCCTTAGAAGACTACCTATATGGGTTTGAAGTGAGATCAAGCCCCCTGACGTCACTTGGCAGGTTATTTTTCTGGCTTGCTCACTGTGTAGCCTACACATGGATGAGAATGATGACTGACATCCCTTCCATATTCAGTTTGACCTTGAGAATCCAGCTGGAACCCAGAAGTGTTATTCTAGGAAAAGTCCGAAGTCACACTATTTTTTTCCTCCCTCTCTTGTCTTCATTGTCTTCCTCCCAAGATGGCAGTACTTTTTCCTCCACCACCGCCTTCCCACACATCTCACCTTCTAAGACATTGTCTGGATTCAGACTTTGGGCTAAGGGGAGAGGCCATTGTAGAAATGTCAGATGAATTCCGTGCACCTCACAAATAGTCACTCAACAGAAATGTGCCTTCTCCTCTAAGGAAATCCTTTTCTTTTCCCCCTTTAAAAATTTTTCTTTCTAGGTAAACACCACCCTAGCCTGGACCTGTACCAATTTGAAGAGGAATGAAGTTGGGTGCTAGGAGGCTTGGCAGACAAAAGATTTTAGGCTACCTCACATGCAAAGTTGCCTCTCTCCCCTCCAGTTATACAAGACCCTCTCAGGGATGCCCCTCCTCTGGGCCCAGCTTCTAGTTCCCTTTGCCACAGATTTAATCCCTGGCAAGTAGCCAAAGCATTAAACTTTTATTGTTCAATTTGCCATAAGGGCGGGGTCCTGCTTCTGGTAGGCTGAGGAGGCTGCAGCCCCTTCCAAACCCCAGTGTCACACCACATTAGCAACTGCAGACTTTGAGGGCTGGATTTCTTTCAGTTTGGTTAGAATCTTGGTTAAAACCAGAACAGTATACTCACACTCAAAGTTTTAAAGCTAGGAAATAGTAAAAACAGCATAGGCAACTTTTAAAGATGATTCATAGTGGTTGTAACTATCAGCATGTATGATTGACTCTGCATGGTTTCCTTATACTTTCCAAACAGATATAACAAATGGCAGTGCATGTGCCTTAGTGTCCTCAAGTTGGATGAAAACACGACGACCAAGTAGTTCTCTTCTAGAATAGCAGAGGTTGTTAACCAGTCCCAACACAGTATGTAAATTACTTGCTGGTGTTCAATCTATAAAAATTCATCTTCAAAGAAAATTATTGGGCTGGTAAAAATATTTTTAATAATGACCACAGAAGCCATATTTGTTTTTCTTTGATGTTCTTCCGAATACTCTTCTGGTTCTAATCAGATTGTTCCCACATAAAATACAGTGGAAATCTACAATAATAAAATTCCTATTCCTATGTCTATGGGGAAATAAACAGGATGGGGACTGTCCTTTTAAGGGGCTTTCTCCTTCTCTTTCCCCAGACTCAAAGCCTCTATTACTGGTGGGTGTTTTGGCATCAGTTAAGGACCTTCAATCCTTCCCTCCCTCCATGTTTTGCTCTTTCATTAAAGTGTTTCTGTTGTCTAATTATATCCTTTCAATCAAATTAGAGACTGCAGCATCTGGTGAGGGCCGTAACTGCTGCCATCTGCACCTCGTATATGCAGGCCTTTTCAGCTGAGAATCACTCAACTTCCAAATGGCAGGAAGAGATTTGGAAAAAGTTTAGTTGGAGAGGAGGTTAACTTAAAAGGAACGTCTTCAAAGGCTGGGTGCAATGCCCTGCTTGCTGTGATGTGTGCCTTGCTATGCAGAACTTCATTGGCTCAGATCACCAAAGATTCTTCTAGCACTTCTGGCAGATCAAGGGTGTCTGATTGTCTTAGCTGAAATGACTAGACCTCTCTGTGATGGGTTTGGAGAGGTCTGGGGCTGAGCTGAGAATGTCTCTCTTGAGAACAATCTTTTGTTATATGACCACTGGTTAATGGATGTGACACTTTCTGTTTATTTGACCATTTCTTCTAACTCAGTGATTTCAACTGGAGGAGATTTTGCCCCCAGGGGACATTTTGCAATACTTGGAGGCAGTTTTGGCTGTCACAACTGAAGGGGTGCTACTAACATCTAGCAGGTAGAGGCCAAGGATGCTGCTAAACATCCTAGACTGCACAGGACAGCCCCCACACCAAAGAATTATCTGGTCCAAAATGTAAGTAGAGCTGAGGCTGAGAAACCTGTCCTAATTGTATTTTTCTTTTGTCCTTCCTTTTACTGTTAGTTGCCTGCCTAGGAGCAGGCGACTCTTTGATCAACATCTTTTTTCACTTTTTAGAAAGCAGATTCTTCATTATCCACTTTGAGGATTTCTGTAGACAGTGTTTGAGAAACCTCAATGCAGGAAGGGAGTCTATGATTCACTATGTCTTTCTACTCTCTCTGGAGTAAAAATGCCAGGTTAAATACAGGATGCCCAATTAAAATTGAATTTCAGGACGGGCTTGGTGGCTCAGCCTATAATCCCCGCACTTTGGGAGGCCAAGGTGAGAGGATTGCTTGAGCCCACGGGTTTGAGACCCGCCCAGGCAACTAGGCGAGACCTTGTCTCTACAATAAATCAAAAACTAACCGGGCATGGTAGCGTGTGCCTGTAGTTCCAGCTACTGGGAAGGCTGAGGCGGAAGGATCGCCGGAGCCCAGCAGGTTGAGGCTGCAGTGGCTGGGAGCATGCCACTGCACTCTAGTCTGGGCGACAGAGTGAGACTTCAACTCAAAAAAAAAATTGAATTTCAGATAAACACTGAATAATTTTTATTATAATTGTGTCTCAGGCAATATTTAGGAATACTTATCTTTAAAAAACTATTTGGTATTTATCTGAAATTCAAATTTAACTGAGCATTCTATTTTTTTTTTTTTTTTTTTTTTTTGAGTTGGAGTCCCACTCGATCGCCCAGACTGCTGGGCTCTGGTGATCCTTCCGCCTCAGCCTTCCAAGTAGCCAGAATTACAGGCGCGTGCTACCACGCCCGGCTAATTTTTTTTTATTTATTGTAGAGATGAGGTTTCGCCTGCCCAGGCGGGTCTTGAACCCACGGGCTCAGGCAATCCACTCACCTCAGCCTCCCAAGGCACGGGATTAAAGGTTGAGCCACCGAGCCCAGCTGAGCATTCTATATTTTTATTTGCTACATCTGGCAGCCCTACTCTAGATCCATGAAACTAAACTTTTCACAATCAGAATTAGCCTGTTGGGCACTGTCTGCTGTTATTATTGCTCTGGGTGGCTAAAGATGACAGCAGTGCCTGTTCCTGCCTATTTATAAATCAGTGCTTTACTGAGTCTTTCCTTCTATCCTAAACTGTCTCTCTGGACAGACTCTCTTGAGTCATATTTTAACGTTGGGATCAATTAGCCAGTGTTTATCAAATGCCTACTGTGCACCCAGCATCTCTTAGTAGGAGTCATCCTTACAGACTTCACAGACTACAATTCTGTTGTTTCAGATTTTACTTTGAAAATGTGCTCTAGAGATATGTGGTCTACCTGACAATCAGTTCCCCACTCAGAAACCCTTGTATTATTTGTCTGTCCCATATGAACTGAGGGATGCTAAAAAGCCCAGAGTCGCTCCCACAGAGTATTGGCTGCCATCCAGAACTCTATTATTGAGGAACTTTCTTGCCATCTGACATTAAAAATAGGTCACAGGCAGCACTGATAAAACTTGTCCAGAAGCTGTATTATATCAGTTTATTTGATCTCCTTTTAGTCTAATTGAGAGCTTTAAACAGTATGAAATAGGGCTGCTCAAGTGATAGCATTGACAAAAGATGTCAAACTGTGTAAAATATTTAAGAAGGTTTGTTCTGAGCCAAATGTGAGTGAACTGGGCCTGTGGCACCGTCTTAAGACATCCTGAGAACATGTCCCCAATATGGTTGAATTGCAGCTTGGTTATATACCTCTTCGGAAGACAGAAGTTATAAAAAAATATAAATCAACATATGCAAGATTTACATTGGTTTTGCCTGGGCCTGTAGGACATCTCCAAGTGGGGACTTGCAGGTCATAGGTGGATTCAAAGATTTGCTCTAAGGAATTTTGAAATCAGTAAAGGAAATGCCAGTGTTTCTGGATATGTAGATGAAGCCTCATAGGTGACAGCTCTGAGAGAGAATAGATGGCATATGTCTAGCTCCTCTGTGGGTCCCTGGAAGGAGATTCTATATGGATGCAAATTTCTCCAAAAGATGACTTTGCAGGGTCATAAAATATTTTTTATTTATTTCTTTTTTTTTTGAGTTGGAGTCTCACTCCGTCGCCCAGACTGGAGTGCAGTGGCCGCTCCTGGTCACCACAGCCTCGACCTGCTGAGCTCCGGCAATCCTTCCGCCTCAACCTTCCAAGTAGCTGGAACTACAGGCGCATGCTACCACGCCCGGCTAATTTTTGATATATTGTAGAGATGAGGTCTCGCCAAGTTGCCCAGGCGGGTCTCGAACCCACGGGCTCAGGCAATCCACTCACCTCCGCCTCCCAAAGGCGCGGGATTACAGGCTGAGCCACCGA
>CAUYQG010219129.1:0-10233 GCA_963574415.1 Tarsius wallacei | reverse complement strand
GAGTGTCCAGGCCGCGGCGCTGCAGCTCCTCGCGAAGTTCGTTCACCTTCAGACGGCGCACATCCATGGCCCGGGCCCCCGGGGTGGCCCCCGAGCCCGGCCCGGCCTCCCAGGGCTCTGTCCCCCTTAAACCTTTCCTGTCAGGAGGCGAAGGGGGAAGGGGGGGGGCCCACTCCTATGGCGGCGGCGGCTCAAAATGGCCGCCGCCGCCGCCTCCCCCCCTCACCCGTGCCCCGTGCGATGCAACAGGGGTGCCCATTGGCCAGCACGCGAGGGCAACGGGCGCGGGCCTGGAGACTCAGCCAATCGGAGCGTGGCTTTCAAAAGGACGGCAACGAGAGGGCCCAGGATCTGCCGGGGAGGGAGCGTTGGCCTACGTCGAAGCGGCGGCCGGAACGGAGGGCGGGAAAAGGCAGGAGGCGGGGCGAGCGCTGATTGGGTAGCACCCGCGCGCCAGCTGCCCCAAGGTCAAATGAGGAAAAGAGAGTAACGACCCGGGCCAATCAGCGATGAGATCTCAGAATAAACGCCCCCACGGCCTCTCCTGCCGTCCTCTCATCACACGGAATGTGTCTGTAACGCATATTCTGATTGGCTTAGATCTCCCGCCCCTTTGAGGAGCCCGAGCGGGTAAAATCACTAGAACCAATCAAACGGAGGGTCCGCAGAAACCCCTCCTTCCTGTTGCCTTTAGGAAACCGGAAAGAGATGAATTCACGAAAGGCCCACCTCTCGCCGTTAGGGCGGTTTCAAAACAATGAGTCCACCAATCGCAGTTATTGTTTTATCTCGCTAAAACTGGTATAGAAGGATCGTTTTAGGGAAAGTTAACCAGATTGGCCGTTCTTCAGAGGCTTGCCCCGCAAATTTCGCTGTCCACCCACAATCTGGAAGAAACTTGGTTGCCTTTATGAAAAGCAAAGCGTTGACTTCAGAGAGTCCTGGAGGCTTAAGAATAGAGGCTGGACTAACAACAGTGGAAAAGTTGCAAAGGAAACGGTCCCCTCCCCTTGTAGTACAAGGGCGCCTCTCCCCACGACCCTGGCTTTGCGGTGTCTCCCCATGATTGGTGTGCCCAACGTGGGATGGGCGCTCTGCGGCGACCACGGAGCCTCCCCCTCCGGAAAGACCTCCAGGCGTTCGCCCATCGCACCCCCAATCCTCTAATCGGCTGTCCAGTAAATCTGGCTGCTTGGCGTCCACACTGACGAGCTCTAACACACGGATCCGCAATTAAGCCTCACGCTAATAAAAACAAACGCCACAGGTCGGGCACGGCGGCTCACGGCCGTAATCCCAACCCTTGGGGAGGCCGAGGCAGGAGGATCGCTTGAACTCGGATGTTCGAGACCAGCCTGGGCAACAGAGTGAGGCATCCTCGTCTCTACAAATTTTTTTTTTTTTTAAGGGAAAAACAAACGCCCCAGCGTTTGTGTCTAATGCCGCACCACCTGTCGCTTCCAACTCGAAAGACAAAACTTCAGCAAGAGACACGATCGAGATACACAATGCGGATGTCCGCCGCCCGCCGAGCCATACCTTAAGCCCACAAAAGCCACACGCGATCTCGGTGTAGACAAAGGCAACACACCACACAGATAAACAAACACGCGTGAGCCAGCTCAGGTGCGTCCTATCGGGACACTACACCCAGCTGCAGTGTAGACGTGCCCACTAAGGTCCGCACGGGTGGGCGGCACCAGGCGACAAAGGGACACAAGGACCGGGACACCGCAGGCTTACACCACAGCCTCCCAGACACACAGCACCCACTCACAAGCGGGACAGACACTCACGTGGGCCCGGAGGTTCCAGTCCAGACACCCCGCCCCTCGCCCACGTACGACTTCCTCTCTCCTCCCCGCTTCCCGCAATGATTTGGTCGAAAAAAGTTTGTGGCCCGGATTGAACTGGCCCCGGTTCTCGGGAGCCGCCACCGGGGGGCGTCCGGGCGCTGCCGAGGGTTCCTCGGTCGGCCACACCCCGGGACGCGCGCCCGGGGGTGCGTGCGAGACCCGGGAGGGGGAGGGGGGGCTCGTTCGGGCGGGAGTCCCCTCGTGGGTCCTTGGTTGTTGGAAGCGGTTCTGCGCTGCTGGGTCTGCGTGACTCTGGACGTTTGGCCCTGCGAGTGCCTGGGGGACCCTGCACCTCTCGCGCGCGTATTCGTGTCCCTGCTCTGGGTCTGGGTCTGTGAGATTCACCTTCTTCCTTCCTATTCGTGGCAGGTGTCGATCGGCCTGTTCACGTGCGTGAACACGTCTGTATCTGTGTGATCTCTTGCTCTGTGTGTCTGGTTTTCAGTGTCTTCAGTGCGTCCGTTCATTCATGTGTCTGTTACTTCGGGGAGGGGGTGTCTGGGACCCCTGCATCTGTATGTCTGTTCCTTGCTAGGGGCTTCTGAGAGTCTGCATGTTCTTGGCTTGCCTGTCTTTTTATCTACATGTGTGTCCATTGCTGCCTTCTCTAGTGAAGAGAGAATTCCAAGACCCCACCAAGCCCATCTTTTTGTTGACAGGGAGACTGAATAGCCAGGGAGAGGGGCCACACCACAGCTAAATGGAAACAAGAGGAGACGGAGGCATGATTACAAAGTTTTATGTGACCTGAGCCCCTCCGGAGGCACCAGAGTCCATACTCTGTACTGGGGGGTGAGGGATTGGCTCAGGGGGGCAGCATGGCCCAAAAAGAGGGAGTTCGTCCATTTCCTGGGGGAAAGGAGGCTTCCCTAATGCATTGCACAGGCTTTGGGGGGGCACACCCCCACATGAGGGGAGGAGGAAGCAAAGGTGGCTAGGAAGGGTAGGGACACACAGAAGAATACTGCAGAGTAAGGTTAAAACCTTGGCATTGTACCTAATATTCTAGACGTGTGGACCTTTAGAATTTTGGAAGCTTACAACACATGAGTCTTAGAACTACAGTGCCTAGACTTTAAGATTTTAGAAATGTGGATTCTTGGACACTTAACTGTGATCCTACAAAGGCAGAATGCAGCATAGAACCTAAAGGTGTCCAACATTAGAAATGACTAGAACTTTGGTGTCTGGTTAGTCACAACTGAGTGAGAAAGTCTTGCAACGTAGATGCTTAGGATGCAGAATCTTGGATCGATATAATCTAGAGTGCTTAGAAACAGAATAGACCAATATTAGAATCTTTGAGTTTAATAATCTGGAATCTTGGAGCATCTGATCTAGAATCTTAGACACAGAGAATCTAGATTCTTAGACTAAGTCTTAGAATATCACATCTTAGAACATTAGACCTTAGAACCTTCATCTTTAGACTCTTAGAACTTTTAAACTGCATATTCTAGAATCTTAGACCCTTAGGATCCAGGATCTCATACAAGAGAATCTATGATCGTAAAGCCTCAAAAACTATAACTGACCATTATTAGAACCTTAGAACTTGAGACGATAAGATTTTGAAGCTTTATGATCTAGAGTCTTACAGCCAGAGGATCTAGGCTCTAAGAGCCTTGGAACATAGAATTTTAGAGCAGTAGGCCTTAGAACCTCCATGTCTAGAATTATAGAATCTTTAGGACTGTAGAATGTGGACTCTTACACTTAAGGACTTGGAACCCTAGAAAAATAAAAATCTAGACTCACAGAGTCTTGAGTCCTAGAGCTAGAATCTTAGAGCTTTAGAGCCTAAAATCTTGGGGTCTTATCAAAAATCTTAGAACCAGAAAATCTATAGCCACAGAATCTCAGAGCCTCAGAATAGTAGGCCTTAGAACTTCCATGTCTAGAATGTTAGCACTTTAGAACGACAGACTTTGGAATTTCAGGTCCTTAGAACCAAAGACTCATAGCATCTTGGAAACCTAGAACTTTTGAATCTAGACTCTTTAAGGCTTAGAATCTAGAATCTTGGAATGTTGGACCTGGGAGGACTCTGAGATTGCAGTCCAACCCCCTCCTTTTACAGTTGGTGATGCTACAGCTCAGAGGAGGGGAAGAATGTGTCTGGGATGGAGATGGCAGGAAAACGGGGTCAGTTGGGGATAAGGCCTGGAGTGGAAAAGTGGGGGGCATGGGGTTTCCCCCAGTGGCAGTGCCTAGCTCGGGTCCTGAGAGGGAGTTCCAGGTGAAGGGTTGTCTCAGGCGCCATCCTCCTGCCCTGGGGCTGCTGGGGAGCTCCTGTCAGCAGGCAGAGTGGGGCCAGGAGCTGTGGAAGGGCAGAGGACATAGCGTCTGTCAGGATGGACCTCAGCCGCAGTGAGGCAGCTACAGGAATCCTTCGGGTCAGGCTGGGCTGGGGGGTCAGCTCCTCCAGCAGCTCCAAGGGGCTCAGGATGACCTCCACCCTCATCCATGTTGACATAGAGGATTTCGTCGGGCTCCTGGGCAGGAGGCAGGGCCTTCAGGGTGTTCTCCAGGTCTTCCCGCAGCTCTGTAAAACTCGGCCGGTCCCGGGGGTTTAGCTCCCAGCACCTGGACATCAGGGCATACCTAGGGCAGCAGAGTGAAGGTTGGGAGCCTGAGCAGGGCCTCAGAAGGCGAGCATCCTGGGAGTTTGGGGACATTTTAGGACTGGGTTTGGGGCCATCTCTGGGGATTTGAGAATTCTCGAGAGTTTCTGAGACAGGTCCTGGAGACTCAGGAGCTGGGAAAGGTCTTGGGAAACCCATCTGGGTATGGGGTAGTGTTCTAGTGAGGGTTTACTAGAGCAGAACTTCCCAGTGTGATTGCCCAGAGCAGACTCACATCAAAGCCTGGCCCTGCCACTTACAAGCTGTCTGCTTTAAGATATGTTCATACACCGGATGCAGTGGCTCATGCCTATAATCCCAGCACTTTGGGAGGTGGAGGCGAGAGGATTGCCTGAGCCCACGGGTTCAAGACCAGCCTGGGCAACATAGTGAGACCTCATCTGTATAATAAATCAAAACGTTAGCTGGGCGTGCACGCCTGTAGTTCCAGTTACTTAGAAGGCTGAGGCAGAAGGATTGCCTGAGCCCAGCAGGTTGAGGCTGTGGTGGCTGTGACCATGGCACTGCACCCCAGCCTGGGTGACAGAGCAAGACTCCTACTCAATAAAATAAAATAAAATAAAATAAAATATGTCCATAAATTCCTTGTCCCTGTTCCCCACAAAAGATGGAGACTAAATCCCTTTCCCTTGAGCATGGGCAGGATTTAGTGACTTGCTTCTGACTCAGCAGAGGGGATGGTATGCGTGGGTTCTGAGACTGGTCATAAAGGCATGGTGGTTTCCTCCTTGCACTTTCTCCTGGATTGCCAGGCTGTGAGGAAGCTTGGGCAGCACCATGGAGGGGTCCACGTGGCAAGGAACCAAGGCCTCCTGCCTCAGACATGTGAGCCTTCAGGTGACTGTTGCTTCAGCTGACATCTTGACTGTCATCTCAGTAGAGACCCTGAGCCACAATCACCCAGCGAAGCTGTTCGTGGATTCCTGACTTTCAGAAACTGTTGTGATGTAATACATGTTGGTAGTTTTAAGCTACTAGATTTGGGGATATAGATAACTAATACACCAGCTGTGCAACCTTTGGCAAATAACTCACCTCTCCCTCTAGGTCTCAATTTTCTCATCTGCAAAATGGAAATAATAATAATACCCATTTATCGCAGCTGGCTGTAGTAAGGATCGAATGAGTTAATGCAAAGCACCTAAAACAGTGCCTTCTATAAAAATGTTTGCTATGTTGTGGCTCACACCTGTAATCCAAGCACTTTGGGAGATGGAGACAAGAGGATTGCCTGAGCCCAGGGGTTCAAGACCAGCCTGGGCAATCTGGCAAGACCTCATCTCTATGATAAATTAAAAAAATTAGCTGGGTATGGTGGCACATGCTTGTAGTTCCAGCTACTTGGAAGACTGAGGTGGAAGGATTACCTGACCCCAGCAGGTCAAGGCTGTGGTGAGCTGTGATTGTGCCACTACACTCCTGGGCGACAAAGTGAGAGCCCAACTCAAATAAATGAATGATTAAATAAAACTGGAGGGTTTTGCAGAGGGTCCTGAGTGTTGAGGAGCATCTGGGGGAAATGTAGTACGCTCAGTCATCAGGAAGAATTAGGAGTCTGATCAAGCCTGAATTCTAAGCACACACAAAGGAGGGAGGCTAACTTGCACCCAGCTGGTCCTGCTCAGAGCTCTGGTGAGGGGCAAGTAAGTCTCTCAACACTCTGAGGGATTCTGTCCAGGTTTTAGAGGGTCCTGGATATATTAGGGCCATGCGGGGCCAGTGGGGTGGGGAGAGCGGATCTCAGGGGTTTGGAGTAAATTGTAGGATTGAGAAAGGAATGTCTTAAGGGTCCTCACAGTCCATCCAGGCAGTCCACAGGCTGTTTCAGACGATTTCCCTGGCGCAGGTAGTCATAAATCTCACTGTTCTCCACTCCTGGATATGGGGTCTGGCCCCGTGTGGCAATCTCCCACATTGTCACCCCAAAGGACCACTGTGAAGGGCAGAGGGGAGAGAATTAGCGGGGCTCTCCTGCACTGTCATCCCTTACTTAACACACAGGCACGTGGGTGCACCTACACTCATGGACATGTGTTCACAGCCATCCTCTGGGTACTTTACGAGTATTTGTAGAAACAGTCTGGCACAGGTATACACATGCATAGGCAACTTTTGTGGGTGCACAGATATGCTCACCCTCACACACGCTGACATACTTCATGCACACGTGAGCTCATATGTCACCCTGCACACCCTGGCTGTATTCACTGTATGAGTGTGGGCACATGCACACATGGTCACCGCAGCTTCTCCTAACCTAAACTGTCCACACTGCCACCATGCACATGTGGGTTGTATATATCCCGGGCATGTACATACCCACTGTTCATAGGTCCCCGCCCTGTCCCCAGACATGCTCAGCCCACATAGACAGGCCCCTGCTTAGGGAAGCCCACACATCCCTGTGAACCCTGCATCTGTAGCTGTGATGTGAGATGGCCAGACCATGCCCTTCCACTGTTCCCCACTCCTGGTGGGGGCACACATACCACATCGCTCTTGCTGGTGTAGACGCGGTCAGCCAAGCTCTCAATGGCAATCCACTTGACTGGCATCTTGGCAATGCGTCCCTGGCGGTAGTAGTCCCCGTTGTAGATCTTCTTAGAGAGCCCAAAATCCGCCACACACACGGACATGTTCTCATTCAGCCTGCCCAGATCGGGGAAAGGAACAGGGTCAGGACACCAGCCACCTCCACCAGGAAGCCCACCCTAGCTCTCAGACATATCTCCAACTCCTACTCTTGCTGTCCTGGCTGGAGGTGGAGCCCTGTCTCCCGAACTTTTGCCCCAGTCCAGGAGGGAAGTGCTTTACTTCTTGTTTCCTCTGCAAAATGATCCTCTATGAAGTGGGACAAAGAGCTTCCAAGGGCCTTCCAGTTTTGACTTTTTGTCAGATTCTAAGGTCCTTCCTAGGCTCACTGGATTTGATTCCTTAATTTTTTTTTTTAATGTTTCTTTTCTTTTCCAGTTTTTTAGAGACAAGGTCTCTGGAGTGCAGTGGCATGATCGTGGCTCACTGTAGCCTCCAACTCCTGGGCTCAAGGGATCCTCCTACCTCAGCCTCCTGAGTAGCTGGGACTACAAGCAGGTACCATGTTGCCCAGGCTAGTATTGCACTCCCAGCCTCAAATGATCCTCTTGCCGAGGCCTCCCAAACTGCTGGGATTACAAGCCATGAGCCACCATGCCTGGCCTGGAATTTCATTTTTTAAAAAATTGATGATTCCTCTGGGGCCATGGGCTTGGGTAATGACCAATCAGAACAGACCCCAGCAGGCTCTAGTGTTCCAACAGTGAGTCTTTAAATGCTGGGTCCAGGGGAGGTCCAGCTCACAGGGGTTTTGGGGAGGGCAATGCTCAGGCATTGAGGCTGGTGGCCATGCAATACGTGAAGGCCTGGGGTAGTGGCCAACAGCCAACCAGTAAGGAAGTATTTCAATATTCTAACAGTCTAACCAAAAGCTCAACAGGTTCATAACAGTTGATTGTCTTGATTCTTTTTTTTTCGTCAGAGTCTCACTCTGTCGCTCAGGCTGGAGTGCAATGGCACGCTCATGGCCACCACAGCCTTAACTTTCTGGGCTCAGGAGATCCTTCTGCTTCAGCCTTCCAAGTAGCTGGAACCACAGGCATGCGCCACCCAGCTAATTTTTTTTTAAATTGTAGAGATGAGATCTCAACAAGTTGTCCAGGCTGCTCTCAAATGCCTGGATTCAGGCAATCCTCTTGCCTCTGCCTCCCAAACTGCTGGGATTACAGGCATGAGCCAACCTGTCTTGATTCTCAGTGTCATTGTTACAGAGGGGACTTGACAGGAATCAGCTTGAGTTACAGAAATAAAGTGTTTTCCATTTTGACTCAGTCTATTTAGACCTTTAGATCTACCTTCCAGTTTTCACACAGGGAACAGAAGAACAAGGCAGTGCCACCACAATGAAGTGGACACGTCTTAAATATGGGACATTCTACAAGATAACTGGTCTTGTGTCCTCCGAAAGAATATGCCATCAAAATATAAAAAGGTGGAAAGGAGTATGGCTATTCTAGATTCAAACAGACCAGAAAAGGCATCACAACCAAATGTAATTCTGAAACCTTGATGGGATCCTGGGTCAGGATCTCTTATAAAAGACATTTTGTAGGACAACTAGAAGAATGTGAATGTGGATTGGATCTTAGGTTATGGTACAGAATTACTCTCAGTCTCCTTAGGGGTGATAACAGAATTGTGGTTATTTAGGAGAAAGTCCTTATTCTTGGGAGTTGCCTACTGAAGATCTAGGGGTGAAGTGTCACAGTCTCAGCAACGTACTTGCAAATGGTTGGCGGGGGGGGGGGGAGAAAGAAAGAAGGGGAAAGTAACAAAATGCCAACAAGGAGGGTATGTGGGTGCTCATTGCTTAATTCTTCTAACTCTTCTTTAGGATTGGGATTTTTTGAAATAATGAGTTGGAAGGGAAAAGAAATTTCCATTTCCATATCCCCGACAGTAATATACATTTATACATCTTGTGGAAGATTTTCTAGCTCTGATTTCCGTGAGTCTGACATTGTAATGAGACTAAGCCTGTAGTTCCTTCTACTCCCTTCACTTCCCACCCTCCCCTTAGCGCTCTATTCTGGCTTTTTTTTTTTTTTTTTTTTTGGAGATGGGGTCTCACTTTGTTGCCCAGGCTGAACTTGAACTCCTGGACTCAGGCGATCTTCCTGCCTTAGCCTCCTGAGTAGCTGGGAATATAGATGTATGCATTCCACCATGCCCGGTCTGGTTCTGGCCTATTTTCTGCTTGCCCACTGGTGGGGGGTTTGGTTTCCTTATCCAGCGTAGCTCACATGTCATCACTCCATCAGTCACCTCATGCTGCACCCTGAGCCTGCCCTCTCATCCTTTCTCGCTTACATCCAAATATTCCTTCAAGATCTCATTCAGATCCTACCTTCTCCAGGAAACCTTCCAGACCCCTTTGCTGACTTTTATATCCTGGTTCCGAGTTCTGACTTCCCCTGAGGGGTTGTCTAGTTTCCTTTCCATCCTGGGAAGGAGAGAGGGAGGTCCCTGGAGGAGGAGGAGTCTCCAAAGGGCTCAATACTCACATGCAGTTCCTGGCAGCCAGGTCCCGGTGTATAAATCTCTTGGTACTCAGGTATTCCATGCCACTGGCGATGTCCGCCATGAACTTCACTAGCATCTGAGTGGGCAGGAACTGGGGGAGCCAAGGCAGGGGGAATTAGAGGTCAGCAGAGTCCCCAAGGTCTAGCCCTTCCTCCTTCCCTTCCTGTGTGTGCCTAGCTCTGCATGTGGAGTTTCCCATGGCTTTGAAAACCAAATCCCTTTCTATGGCCAGCAAGGCCCTCTATAATTTGACCGACCTCCTGTGTTCTTGCTCTTGACGGAGCCAGGGGCTTCCTGTCTGGTTTTCAGACAAGCCATGCTTGTTGCCACCTCTGAGCCTTTGCCTATGTTGTGCCCTCTGTAGAAATTGCTTCCTGCCCAGGTCTCCAGACATCTCCCCAGTCCCTCCTTCTTCAAGGTCGTCTCCTCAGCGGGGCCTTTCATATCCACCCAAACGAATTGCCTGTCCTTCTTATCATCCATCCGACTGCATTTCCTTCCTAACACGTAAATTATCTTGCTGACGTATTTATGAGCTTGTTTGTTGCCTGGTACCCGCGCCCCGGGGGGGGGGGGGGGGGGGGGGGGGGGGGGGGGGGGGGGGGGGGGGGGGGGGG
>CAUYQG010219128.1:0-13994 GCA_963574415.1 Tarsius wallacei | reverse complement strand
ACTGTGTTGCCCATCGAAGCTGGACTGGATTTAAAAAATGTGGTACATATACAAAATGGATTATTATGAAGCCATAACGGACAAAATTATGAACTTCACAGCAACTTGGATGGACTTTGTGTCTATAATACTGAGTAATCTATCACAGAAACAAAGAACTGAGTATCACATGTTATCACTTATAAGTGTACCTTGAACAATTTCTGTAATACTGTAAGAAAAGGATTGTCAGTAGTAGGAAATTGCCTGCGGAAGTGAGATTTGCAGTAATAGGTTTCTGCCAGGGGAGGAGGCATACCTCATCAACAAGGGTACCTGCATAACGAACATTTGTATACTTGACCCTTAATTGTACCCCACATCTTTAAAATAAAAAAAAATAAAAATAGAAAGAAAGATATCGATTGGCAGAATGGATTAAAAAGAATAACCCAAGTATCTGCTGCCTCCAAGAGATCTACTTAACACACAAGGATTCTTATAGACTCCAGGTAAAGGGATGGGTAAATATATTCTATGCAAATGGAAACAAAAATGAGGAAGAGTAGCCATTCTCACATTAGATAGAATAGACATGAACAACAGTTAAAAAAAAGACAAAGATGGTTATTATATGATGATAAAGGGATCAATCCAATAGGAAAGTATAACAACTTTAAATATATTTGTGCCCAACGCCAGGGGTCCTAGCTTTATAAAACAAATTCTACTAGATCTAAAAAAATAGTGATAGCAATAATAGTGGGATACTTCAACACCTCACTGACAACAATGGACAGGTTATCAAGGCAGAAAGTCAACGAAGAAACCTTGGAATCAACCCAGACCCTAGAACATTTGGTACTAACAAACATCTACAGAATAATACAGAATATACATTTTTTATCAACACCTGGAACATTCACAAAGATATACCATATAATAGGCAACAAATCAAGTCTTAACAAATCCAAAATTTTGAAATCATATCAAGCACCTTCTTAGACCACAATGGAATAAAACTAGTAATTAATTCCAAGAATAATTCATGAATCCAAACAAAAACGTGAAATTAAGCAGTCTGCTCCTGAATGAGCCTTTGTTCAACAATACAGCAAGATAGAATTTTTAAAAAATTCCTTGAAACAATTGAAAACAATTAAACAAGTTATCAAAACCTCTGGGACATAGCCAAAGCTGTGTTTGGAGGGAATTTTTTAGGGTTTAAGACCTACATTAAGAAGACTGAAAGATTGCATATCAACAATCTAACATTACACCTCAAGGAACAACAACAGCAACAACAACAAAAACCATGAACAAACCAAGTACAAAGTTAGCAGAAGAAAAAAACAAAGATCAGGACAGAAATAAATTTTAAAAAAATTAAAAATATAAATGATCAATGAAACAAAAGATTGATTCTTTGAAAAGATAAACAAAATTGATTGACCACTATCTAGATTAAGAAATGAAGAGAGGAGATACAAATTAGCTCCATCAAGAATAAAGATGGAGACATTGCAGCTGATAGATCGAAATTGAAAAGATTATCCAAGAGTGAACACCTCTATGCACACAAACTGGGCAATCTAGTGGAAATGGAAAAATTCTTGAAAACATACAACCTCCCAACCTTGAATCAGGAAGAAATAGAAACCTTGAGCATACCAATAATGAGTAGTGAGATTGAGACAGTAATTAGAAGTCTCCCAACAGCAACAACAAAAAGTTTAGGACCTGATGGACCCACAACTAAATTCTACCAGATTTTCCAAAATAACTGGCACCAATTTTACTGGAGCTATTCCAAAAAAATTGTGGAGAAGTGACTCCTCCCTAAGTCATTCTATGAGGTCAGTATCACTCTGATAATAAGGCCAGAAAAAGACACAACAACAACAACAACAAAGAAAACTATACACTGATGTCCTTTATGAACATAGATATAAAAATCCTGAACAAAATATCGGCAAACAGAATTCAATAACACATTTAAAAAATACCATAACCAAGTCGACTTTATCCTAGAAATACAAGTGTGGTTCAATACAAGTCAATGAACATGATCCACTACATAAGCAAGATTAAACACAGAAAACATAAGATCATCTCAATATATGCCGAAAAAGGCATTTGATAAATCCAGCATTATTTTATGATAAAAAGTCTCAGAAGAATAGGCATAGATGAAACATTTTTCAAAATAATAAAAACCATATATGACAAACCCATAGCCAATGTCTTCCTAAATGGAGAAAAGTTGAACACATTTTCCCTTATAACTGTAACAAAGCAAGGATGCCCACTTTCACAACTTCCGTTTAATGTAATACTGAAAGTCCTAGACAGAGAAATCAGGCAAGAGAAAAAAATGTTTATATATATTAGAAAAGGAGGAATCACACTAACCCTGAATGCCAATGATATTATTCTATACCTAGAGAATCCTAAAGAATTCTCCAGAAGACTCATGGACTTGATAAAAGAATTCAGTAAGGTTTCAGGATAGAAATTCACACACAAATCAGTATTCGTGATATATACTGAAAGAGAAGGAGTTGAGAATCAAATCAGAATTTCACTTACAAGAGGGGAGACCCCAAACCAGAATACATTTATAAAAAATTGTGCATTTATTCTTATATGTTTAAACTTCAATAATCTTCAAAGTACTCTTTGTTTGATGCAATACATTCATCAAGATGTTTTTTCTACTGCTTAAAACAGTTTTTGAACTCATCAATTGTGATGCCTTTTAGAGCTTCTACCATTTTTTAATTTCACTTCTTCTGCATTGGCAAAAAAGTTTCCTTTTGAAAACTTTTTTTATCTGGAAAAAATGTCACTTGGGGTGAAAATGGGTCAATAGGGTGGTTGGAGCAAGGGGTCATGCCCTTTTGGGTCAAAAATTGCTTGAACACTAAGTGCAGTGTAGGTAGGTGCATTGAACTAGCACACATTGTTTGGGTAAATCATCCATCATGAAATGAGCAAGCATCAGGAAATGGGCAAACACATTGACAGAATCACCAAAAAAAGTTCACTGAAGTCTAATGCAGCCTCTCACAACAACCCTAGCAGGTACACTGATGCTGATGAGTTCCTAGAATACTTACCTAGTGTGGAAAGCCTGTACTATATGGGACCTTACCTTCAAAAGATAAATCTGACTCTTTTGGGTTGCCTTTCATACACTAGCAGTACAAGACCTAGGAATATATTTAACCACAGAGGTGAAAGATCTCTACAAAACTCTTATAAAACAAATTGTAGAGGACACAAACAAATGGAGGAACATTTTTGTTCATGGATTGGAAGAATCAACATTGTTAAAATGGCCATGTTACTCAAAGTAATCTACAGATTTGGTGAAATCCTCATACAACTAAAAATGTCATTTTTCACAGAATTAGAAAAATATCCTAAATTCATATAGAACCAAAAGGAGCCAGACAGCCAAAACAATCCTAAGCAAAAGAGCAAAGCTGGAAGCATCATATTATCTGATTTCATATTATACAAGCCCATAGTAACCAAAACAGTGTGGTAGTGGTGCAGAAGCAGACACATGGATCAATGAAACAGAATAGAGAATCCAGAAATAAACCCATATATTGAAGAATAACTGATTTTTGACAGAGCAGACAAAAATATACACTGTGAAAAGAACATCCATTAACTCAAGATAGATTAAAGACTTAAATGTCAGACCTGAAACCTTAAAAATCCTAGAAAAAAAAACTAGAAAAAACTCTTTTGGATATCAGCCTATGTACAGAATTTATGGCTAAATCTTCAAAGGCAAATGCAACAAAAACAAAAACAAATAAATGGTACTTAATTAAACTAAAAATTCTTTCTGCACAGAAAAAGAATTAGCCAGCAGACCAAATAAGCAACCTACAGAATAGGAGAAGATAGTCACAAACAATAAATCTGACAAGTAACTTATATCAAGATACAAAGAACTCAAACAACTCAGCAAGAAATAAGCAAATAGCCCCATTGAAAAGTGGCCAAATGACATTAATAGACATGTCTCAAAAGAAGATATACAAATGACCAACAAACATATGAAAAAATGCTCAACACAGTTACTTGTCAAGGGAATGCAAATCAAAAACACAGTGAGATATTATCTTTCACCAGTCAAAATGGTCATTAATCAAAATTCAAAAAAAAAGCAATAGATGCTGGTGTGGAAGCAAGGAAAAGGGCAAGATGGCAACAGAACTGGTCAGAGTTTGAGAGACTCTGCAAGGGTGAATGTGCATAAAGTCTAATTTGCATCCATCTGTGTGTGCAAGTAAGTGAACAAATGTCCAACTGTGGGGAGACAGGGGATCAAGCACCCCAATCCCCCCCTCCTATGAAGCAGCCACAGTTTGCTAATGCTCTGAATTTTTCACCCACTGTGCACAGAAGGATCTGCCATTAATGGGGTGCCTCTCAGGAAAAGTCATCAGAGATCAGCAGTTGCTTGGCACCTGGCACCCTGCTCACACCACCACCTGAGGAAATTACTGGGCACTGACAGCGGGGACCATGGAGAATACACAGGAAGGAGATCTGAAGCTGAGCCCCACAGGAGGATAAGATGCTGTGGATGCCATTTTGACACCATATTCTCAGTCCTGAGCCTGGCAGGGTCCTTCTCTAGCTCCTTTGAATCTGGGCAGCCTACATCCAACGATCACTGCAACCCTTGGGGTCACCCATTT
This sequence comes from Tarsius wallacei, assembly GCA_963574415.1. Classification (NCBI taxonomy): domain Eukaryota; kingdom Metazoa; phylum Chordata; class Mammalia; order Primates; family Tarsiidae; genus Tarsius; species Tarsius wallacei. The sequence continues at coordinate 9,291 of CAUYQG010219128.1, read as the reverse complement.
GTCCAAAAGAGATATTCTGAGTGCACCATTCTAGAATCAGAAGCCCCGTTTCCACACTGGATCAAGCACAAACATGTGTAGTCAGAGTGGGAGACTTAGCAGCAGTCGAGTTGTGATGAGTCCTGGAGTGGCTTCCCTTCCCCCAATAGTCCAAGGGACATCTGACCCATGTGGAGAGCAGCCCAATTGCCTGCAGGATGAGAGCAGAGAAGATGGACTAGAGACTGGAGCCCACTCTCTATGGCTGCCAAAAACGGTGGTGCAGGGGACACGACATTAAAAAAAAAAAAAGGAAAAGGAACCCAAAGATCCAGAAACTGCCACAAGTAGAAAATTTCTTTCTTTCTTTTTCTCTACTCTCTCCAAAAATGCTTTATGAGTTCATTTTCCCCTTTTTCTCCCTCTTTGTGTGTGTGTGTGTGGGGGGGGGTTATTTGAGGGAGAGTGCATCTTTGATTTTTGTTTGTTTATTTTTGTTGTGTAGTTTTCTTTAACGGTTTATCTGTTACTTTGTGTGCCTCTTTTTCTTCTTTATCTTCATCTCTCTTTTCTCTCCCATTTTATCTTCTCCATTCTTTTATTTTTTTCTTATTTCATTTTGGTTACATGGGGCATACATATACCCCCACCATATGGACAGACTGTAAGGTGGTGGTAAGTGGGTTCCAAGGGCTCCACACACCAGTTAGTGGATACTGTGATTTGCAGATAGCTTCTGGACCACAGCTGCACACATTACACCTCAGTCAAATCTCAAAACTGCACAATGACAACACAGTCCCCAAACCTTGGTCCAGCTTCAAAAGTGAACAAATCCAGAGGATCTACATAAGGAAGAATAAGGTATTGAGCAAGCACAAGTGAAAGCTATCCCCCATCATGGAGCAACAAAACTAAAGAGGTAGAAAAAAGGGAGAGTGAAACCATCACTAGTGAAGAAGAACCAAAGGAAGAAGATAGGTACCACCCAGACTCTGGCGAAGACAGCATTGTTGGAATTCAAACAATGAAGAGCCCTCAGAATGATTGGTTTCGGACCCCAAACCCTGATATCCAGTTATTAATAGAGAGAATGAATAGAAATGAGGAGAGACAAGAGGCAAGAATAAATGAGTTGATAACTGAGATGACGGCCATAAATAATAGGGTAAAAATAAATAAATAACAAACTGACAAACATTGAAAGCAGAATTAACCAAGCAGAAGAAAGAAGGCCAAAGCTTGAGGATCAAAATATGGAACAAACTCATACTGATAAAAACATAGAAAGGAAGCTTAAACAGATGCAACAAAGCCTCCAAGAGATTTGTGATTATATCAAGAGGCAGAACTTACGCCTGATTGGCATTCATGATCAGATAGGGAGACAGAGACCACATTGGAACAAACAGTCCATGAAATTATCCAAGAAAACTTCCCTCATCTCATCAGAGATATGACAATTAAAACACAAGAGATTCAGGGAACCCCTGCAAGGCATCACATGAGAAGACCAACTCCTAAACACATAGTACTTCACTTACACAAACTAGATATAAAGGATAAAATCCTACAAACAGCAAGAAAGAAAGGTCAGACTGCTTACCAGGGAAGAACAATTAGAATAGAAGCTGACCTATCTACAGAAACACTACAGGCTAGAAGAGTTTGGAGCTCAATCTTCAAAGTTCTCAAGGATAAACAATTCCAACCAAGAACTTCTTACCTAGCTAAGCTAAGATTCATCAGTGATAGAGAATTAAAATCTTTCCCAGACATTCGATCCCTAAGAGTTTATGTTGCTTCTAGACCAGCTTTAAAAGAGATGTTTAAGAAGGTATTAACCACAGAAGAAAGAAAAGATTGACCACATTCTTCCCAAGAATCCAGGTAAACAGAAAATAAACACAGCATGTATTATTACCACAAAATTGAAAACACAAACATATATAAACCAAAAATAAAAAGAAAATCAACAAATGAACAACAACAGAAACAACAACAAATAAGTCTATAAGAGCCTCATGACAGGGTAAACTCTCCCATCTCAATAACCAGCCTAAACGTGAATGGACTCAATGTGCCACTGAAAAGACATAAAATGGCAAACTGGATAAAAACACATGGCCCAATAAATTGCTGTCTCCAGGAAGCTCATCTCACCACAAAAGATACCCACAGATTTAAAGTTAAAGGATGGAAAACAAATTTTTGGGCAAACAGATCACAAAATAAAGATGGAGTTACAATTTTAATGTCACATAAAGCAACCTTTAAGCTATCAAATATTTTACAACATACACAAGGACACTACAAAATAATAAAAGGTTCAATTCATCAACAAGAAGCATCCATTCTAAACATACATGCACCCAACACAGGAGCATCTGCTTTTATAAAGCAGTTACTAAGTAAATGAAAAAAAAGATATTGACACTAACACTATCATAGCAGGTGACTTAAATATCCCACTAACAACTCTAGATAGATCATCGAGGCAAAAAAAAAAAAATAGCAAGGAGATCTGGAACTTCAGCTTCACACATGAACAAATGGACTTAGTACCTACAGAATATTTCACTCAATAACCACATAATATAAATTATACTCATCACCACATAGAAAGTACTTCAACATTGACCAAATCCTCAGCCATAAATCAAGCATAAAAAAAATCTGCAAGTTTGAAATACTGCCATACATCTTTTCAGACCAGATTGGAATAATAATAAATATCATCTCCAACAAAATTATCCCAAAACCCACAAGGACATGGACACTAAACAGCATGATGCTGAACTGTTACTGAGTCAACACAGAAATTAAAATGTTCCTGAAAATCAAATGAAAATGAGCAAATGTCTTATAAAACCTCTGGGATGATATGGAAGCAGTCCTAAAAGTGGAATTTTTATCTCCATGAACACACCTCAAAAAAATAGAAAGAGAACAATTTGATAGCCTAACAAATCACCTAAGACAGCAGGAAAGGCAAGAGCACAAAACCCTAACTTCAGCAGAAGAATACAGATTACCAAAATAAAATCTCAAATACCAGACATAGAAGACAAAAATATCATAGAAAAAAATTAAGAAAACAAACATCTGATTCTTTGAAAGGATAAACAAGATTGATGGACCACTATCCAGAATGATGAAAAAGAGAGAAAAAGCCCAAATAAACACAATCAGAAACACAAAAGACCAAGTCACAACTGGCCCCAAATAAATAAGAAAGGTTATCAGAGATTTCTATACACACCGGTACTGAAAAAAACTTGATAGTCTAAATGAATTGAGGGCTTTCTGACATCACACAACCTCCCAAATCTGAAACCAGAAGAAATTGAGATCCTAAATACACCAATAACAACCCAGGAAATTGAATCTTTTTATAAGAAAAATACCTACCAAAAAAAGCCCTGGACCAGATGAATTTCAGGCAGAATTCTACAAAACATACAAGGAAGAGTTAATACCAATCCTATTGAAAGTATTCCAGGCAATCAAGAAGGAACTTTCTGTAAATTATTGTACAAAGTTCACATCACACTGATACCCAAGCTGGGTAAAGATCCAACAAAGAAAGAGAATTGCAAGCCAATATCCTTGATGAAAATAGATGCAAAAATTATCAACAGAATTCTAGCAAATCAGATCCAACAACACATCTTAAAACTTAACCATCATGACAAGGTAGGCTTCATCTCTGGGATGCAGGACTGATTCAACATCCACAAGACCAAAAATGTGATTAAATATATCAACAGATGTAAAAACAAGAAACACATGGTTATATCATTGGTTGGAGAAATAGCTTTTGATGAAATCCAGCATCACTTCTTGATAAAAACCCTTGAACACCTAGGCATGGATGAAACATATTTCAAAATAATAAGAGCCACCTATGGTAAACCCACAGCCAACATGCTGCTAAATGAACAGAAATTGGAATCATTTTCCCTGAAAACTGGAATAAGACAACACTGCCCATTCTCACCTTTCTTGTTCAATATAGTGTTGAAAGTTCTAGCTACAGCAATAAGACAAGAGAAGAAAATCTGGGGTATCCAAGTAGGAAAATAAGTCAAGTTATCCCTCTTTGCTGACAATATGATCTTATGCCCCCAAAATCCAAGAGGTTATGTCCAAAACCTCCTTGCACTGCTAATTGACTATGGTAGAGTATCAGAGTACAAAATCAACTTGCAAAAGACAGTTACATTCTTATACACCAACAACAAACAGGCAGTGAACCAAATAAAAAATCAAAATCACATTCACAATAGTCACAAAAAAATGAAATACCTCGGCATCATCTTAACCAGAAAAGCGAAAGACCTCTACAACAAAAACTACATACTCATGGATTGGAAGAATAAACCTTGTTAAGACATCCATCCCACCAAAAGCAATAAACAGATTCAATATAACACCCATTAAATTACCAACAACATTCTTCTCACACCTGGAAGCAATTCAGAAATTCATATTGAAACATAAACATAGACCATGAATAGCTAAAACTATCCTTAGTAAAAGAAACAAAGCAGGAGGATTCATACTTACAGACTTAATTTTTTTATATATGGCTACCATAATCAAAACAACCTGGTATTGGTACAGAATGGGCATATAGACCAATGGACAGAGTAGATTCCAGAAGCAAAACCTCAATTTTTCAACCAACTTATCTTCTACAGAGCCTCCAACAGCAACTACTGGGGAGAGGAGAACCTATTCAGTAAATGGTGCTAGGAAAACTGACTGACCACATGCAGAAGAATAAAACAGAACCCCTACTTATCGCCATACTCAAAAACAAACTTCAAATGGATCAAAGACCTAAATGTAAAACCTCAAACTTTAGGAATCTTAGAAAACACAGGGGACACCCTTATGGAAATTGGAATAGGTAATAAATTTCTGATAAAACCCCCAAAAGCCCAGGCCATCAGAGATAAGATGGACAAGTGGGAACTCATCAAATTGAAAAGCTTCTGCAAAGCAAAGGAAGCCATCAAGAGAGTGGGAAAGAGCCCACAGAATGAGAAAAAAAATATTTGCAGTGGTATATTTGAGAACCTCCTAACATCCAGGATCTACAAGGAAGCCAGATGTGTCAAAAGACATAAAAAACAGCCCCATTAAAAAGAGGTCAAAAAACACAAATAGACACTTCTTAAAAGAGGACATAAGAGCAGCCATCAGACACATGAAAAATTCCCAGCCTCACTAATCGTCAGAGAAATGCAAATCAAAATCACTTTGAGATACCACCTAAACCCAGTAAGAATGATCATCATTAATAAATGAAACCACAACAGATGCTGGTGAGGATGTGGAGAAAAGGGAATGCTTCTACATTGTTGGTGGGAATGCAAATGAGTTCAACCTCATGGAAAACAGTGTGGCGAGTTCCTAAAAAACTAGAAACTGACCTTCCATATGACCCAGCAATTCCTCTTTTGGGAATATGCCCAGAGGAACTTAAATCACTCTACAAAAAAGATACCTGCACACACATGTTTATTACAGCATTATTTATAATAGCATATATATATATACACACACAATGGAATATTATGCTGTGAACTATGGACTTCACAGCAACTTGGATGGATTTATAGTCTATCATACTCAGTGATTTATCGCAAAGCAAAGAACTGAGTACCACATGTTCACACTCATAATCGGACCCTAAACATTTACCATAATATTATAAGAAACTTCCAGAGGAGGGGGAGCACATGACATCAATAAGTGTGCCTGATCTCAAACCAGGTAAAGTGGGGACCAAAGGGAGGCCCAAACTTTACCTGCACAATGATCATTTGTATACCTAATCCTGAATTGCCCTCCACATCTTAAAAAAAAGAAAAGAAAAGAAAAGGGAATGCTTATACACTGTTGGTGGGAGTGTAAATTAGTACAACCTCTATGGAAGTCAGTATGGAGATTTCTCAAAGAACCAAAAGTAGATCTACTATTTGGTTCAGCAAAGGTTATACAAAAAAGACATCTGCTAATATTATACTGTCTGGCTGGGTGTGTGGGGTATACAACATCAATAAGCATACCTTTTCTCAAGCCAGGCAAAGTGGGGACCAAAGAGATGCCCAAATTTTACCTATGCAATGACCACTTGTATACCTAATCCTCAATTGTACCCCATATCTTAAAAAAAAAAAAAGGAAAAAGATATCTGCATCTGCATGATCATCGCAATATAATTTACAATTGCAAAGATGTGGAATTAACCTAAATGCCCATCAATCTGTCAGTGGATAATAAATATGTGGTACATATACACTATAGTATAATATTCAGTCATCAAAAAGAATGAAAGAATATGTATTTTGCAGTACCTGGATGAAATTGGATAATGTCACCCTAAGGAACAAAAAAGCAAATACTGCATCTTCTCATTTATAAGTAAGTGCTAAACCAAGGATTCACAAAGATATGGTATAATGGACAATGGAGACTAAGAAATAGGAGGGAAGAAGGTGTAGAAGGACAAAAAAATAATCTATTAGATACTATGTGCACAGATGAGAATTGAGGGCATACGTAAAGACCAGACCAAAAATTATTTGCACCCCCTAAAGCTATTGAAATTTAAAAAATTACATCATCAGCACACATAGATAATTTTACCTCTTCCTTTCCAATTTTGGTGCTTTTTATTTAATTATTTTGCCTAATTGCTTTGGCTAGTACTTCAAGTACTATTGCAAATAGGAGTGGTGCATGGACATTATAGTCGTGTTTCTGATTTTAGAAGAAAACTCAGCTTTTCATCATTAAATATGATGTTAGATGTGGGATGCCATGCATCACCTTTAATGGTTTGAGGCACATTTTTTTCTATGTCTAGTTTTTAAAAAGGTTTTTTTATCACGAAAGGATGCCAAATTTTGTTAATTTTTCTTCACCTATTGAAATAATAATTACCTTTTTTTACTTTATTGTATTAATGTGGTATATCACGTTTTTAGATCTCTTTGTTAAATCATACTTTCATTCTTGATAAAACCACTTGATCATAGTCAATGATTATTTTAATGTGCTGTTGAATTTGGTTTCCATGCATTTTATTGAGGATTTTTGCATCTATCTTCACCATATTGGTCTATATTTTTTCTTGTGTATTTGTCTGGTTTTGTTCTACTAGTCTTATAAGACTGATTCAATAGTGTTTATTCTTCATTTTTTTTTGTAAAATTTTGAGAAGAATTTGTATTAATTATTTATTCAATTAGAATTCAACCATGAAGCCATCAGGTCCTGAGATTTTCTTGACGAAAAACTTTCTTTTCTAAAAAATTACAGATCAAATTTCTTTATTCTAAATTAGTATGTATAGATTTTATATTCTTCAATGATTTAGTTTTTGTAGGTTTTATGCTTTTGGAAACATATATTTCTTGTAGGTTATTTAATTTTTTGATGTGTATTTGTTTATAGTAGTCACTTATAATCTTTTGATTTTGATGGTATCCATTGTAATGTCTTTTCTTTAATGTCTGCTTTTATTTACTTGAATTTCTCTTTTTTATAGTCTACTAAATGTTTGTCAACTTTATATTTTCACAGAACTGACACTTAGTTTCACTGATATTTCAATATTTTTAGTCTCCATTTTTTCTACTTCTACTCAGATCCTTATTTTTTCTATTTTTGTCTGTGTTGGGATTATTTTTTCTTATTTTTAGTACCTTGAGGTTTAATATAAGATTTTATTTGAGTTTTTTTGTTGGAAGTATTTATCACTATATACTCATACTTCCCTCTTAAGAACTACTTTTGCTTCATCTTATGTTTTGATATGTTGTGTCCAAAATTTGTCTCAAGATATTTTAAATGTTTTTCTTAATTTTTTCTTTGACCTATTGGTTGTTGAGAAATATGTTTGTAAATTTTTTCAGGATTCCTTTTTGATTTCTAAAAAATATACTTTATATAATGTCTATCTTTTAAAATTTGTTAATAACTGTTTTGTGGCTTAAAATCCAATCTACATGCAGAATTCTCCATGTAGACTTGAGAAGAATTTAGATTATGTTGCTGTATTAATGGAATATTCTTTATATATTCACTGTGATCTAAAGTAGAGTCCAAGTACAATGTCTTTTTTAAAAAATATTTTGTGTTTGGATGTTCTCTCCATTTTTCCAAGTGGTGTGTTTAACTCTACTATTATTATATTGAATAATATAACATATTATATTATATCTCCTTCTTCATTTCTACTAATATCTGTCTTACATCCTTGCATGCTTTGAAATAAGGTGCTTCTATATTTACAATTGTTATGTCATCTTGATAAATTGACTATATAATCAAAATACTGGGGTGCAAAAAATGTATACACATTTTTTCCCTTTTAAAATTATTTTAAATATGGGTACAATTCAGGATTAGGTAAACAAATGGTCATTGTACAGGTAAAATTTGGGCCTCCCTTTGGTCCTCACTTCACCTGGTTTGAGATATGTTACTCTTATTGATTTTCTGTGCCTACCCTTCCTCCCCAGGCAGTGTCCCACAACTTCTAATCTCATTCTTATAGTATTATGGTAAGTGTTCATAATGGTCTGCTTATGAGGGAGAACATGTGGTATTCAATTCTGTGCTTCTGTGATAGATCATGGAGTATTATAGACTCTAAATTCATCCAAGTTGCTGTGAAGTCTATATGTTTGTACTACTTTATGGCTGTATAATATTTGATTATGTATATGTACCACATTTTTTTGAAATCACCAAATGCTTTTCCATAGAGGTTGTACTAGTTTGCATTCCCATCAGCAGTGTAGAAGTGTTCCCTTTTCTCTGCATCCTTGTCAGCATCTCTTGTTTGTTTTATTAGTGTTGACCATTCTTACTGCGTTTAAGTGGTATCTCAAACTGACTTGGATTTACATTTCTTTGATGATTAGTGAGGTGGAGCACATTTTCATGTGTCTGTTGGCTGCCCTTATATTTTCTTTTGAGAATTGTCTCTTCATGAATTTTGCCCACTCTTTTTTTTTTTTTTTGAGTTGGCGTCTCACTCCATCGCCCAGACTGGAGTGCAGTGGCCGCTTCCGGCCACCGCAGCCTCGACCTGCTGGGCTCTGGCGATCCTTCCACCTCAGCCTTCCAAGTAGCTGGAACTACAGGCGCGCGCTACCATGCCCGACTGATTTTTTGATTTATTGTAGAGATGAGGTTTCGCCTGCCCAGGCGGGTCTCGAACCCGTGGGCTCAGGCAATCCACTCACCTCAGCCTCCCAAGGCGCAGGATTACAGGCTGAGCCACCGAGC
>CAUYQG010219125.1:0-14009 GCA_963574415.1 Tarsius wallacei | reverse complement strand
CTGTCGCCCAGACTGGAGTGGAGTGCAGTGGCCGCTCCTGGCCTCCGCAGCCTCGACCTGCTGGGCTCCAGCGAAACTTCCGCCTCAGTCTTTCAAGTAGCTGAACAACATTTTCTTTTTTTTTTTTTGATTATGAAAATCCTAGAAGAAAGCCTAGGAAATATTCTTCTGGACATTGGTCTAGGCAATGAATTCATGACAAAGACTTCAAAAGCAAATGCAGCAAAAACCAAAATTGGTAAGTGGGACCTAATCAAACTAAAGAGCTCCTGCACTGCAAAAGAAACCACCAACTGAGTCGAGAGGCAGCCCACAGACTGCGAGAAATGTTTGCAAACTATGTGTTAGGGTCCAGATAGGGTGGGCTGCGGCATGCTGCAGGGGTGAGGGCAGGTGCAGCACCGGTAACCCAGAGATCCGAGTAACACAAAGATTTGCGAGACAAAGAAAGGTAAAGAAAGAAAACTTTATTTAAAAGTAAATTAGAGAGAGAAAGAGAAGGGAGAGAGAAGATTCACTTCCCCAAGGTTGGGGAGGGGGGCCAAAACCAGGAAGCACGGCAATAGCCATAGCTCAGAGAGCACTTGGCACACCAGAGTCTAGCAAAGCAATGGCCCTGGAACAACATTTTCAATAAAGACAGAATCAGTAACTCATTTGTGCCAGGCCACACTGGAGCTTAAGGCAGGAGGAAAAATTCATAATGCTGATTTGGGACTAGGTGAGCTTAATAAGAACCCATCCATCAGTGCCATTCTCTGGCCCAGTGTTCTAGGGCTTTGGGGAAGAAAAGGATATTCTAAGATTTAGAGCTGGGAATCTTCTTTCCAGGCCTTGGCTCTTCTTACAGCTTTCTATTTCTTGTGTGGCTCCAAGGAAGACCCAGAGAATGCCTCTTCAGCAACCTCCCCTAACACCAGAAGATTTGAGTTCAGAAGAGGAGCAGAATCCACCCAAAATAGAGTTGATTTGCATAGTAGGGTTTGTAGTTGCTGAAAGCATGGGGATTCAGCACTCCTGACTCTATAACGTACTCGCTGTGTGATTTTAGGCAGTTGGCTTCACAGTTTCTGACAATATGGGGCCTATGTTTTTCTCTGTGACTTCCAGCCAGTCATAGCATCTTGTTTACCCTCTGTGGAATTTTGCCTTTTGTATCCCAGAATCTAAAGGTCAACTCTCTCATCCCCTGCCTCCAAGCAGAAAGACACTTTGCTTAGCCTACATCAGTGGTTCTCAAATTGGGGTGGGAGGTGGGGGAGATTTTATCCTTCAGGGTATATTTGGCGACGGAGACATTTTTTTATTGTCACGACTGGGGTGGGGGTGCTACTAGCATTTAGCGAGTAGAGGACAGAGATGCTGCCAAACCTCCTACAATGCACAGGAGAGTCTTCTGCACTGTAGAATTATATGGTCCAAAATGTCAGCATGCCGAGGTCAAAGCTGAAGTTGAGAAATCCTGGCCTAAAAAGATAGATCTCTGCCCCATTTTCAAAGTTCTCCTGGGAGACGATGTTCTCTTCCATTGCCTTAAAGCTCTGGCAACCAGAACACCTAACCTCATTCATTCATGTTGCTATTTTAGAACTTTTTCCCCTCTAGCCTCAAGGGAGAAAGAAAATAAGGTCCTCACCCCCACTCTCTTCTTGGGCTAACTGACATTTCCCCCTCACTATTCTATGTCTCACTGAGTTCTTTTTTTGCACCCTTCTCTTGCTAGGGCTCAACTCAAGAGAAGGAGTGACTGGACAAAGTGGCTCACACCTGTAATCCCAGCACCTTGGGAGGCCGAGGTGGGAGGATTGTTTGAGCCCAGGAATTCAAGACCAGCCTGGGCTACATAGTGAGACCCTGTCTCCTTTTAAAAGAGAGACAGAGCTGGGTGTGGTGGCTCACGCCTGCAATCCCAGCACTTTGGGAGGCAGAGGTGAGAGGATTGCCTAAACCCATGGATTTGAGACCAGCCCGGGCAACATGAAGAGACTTTGTCTCTACAATAAATCAAAAAATTAATTGGACGTGGGGGCGCATGCCTGTAGTTCCAGCTACTTGGAAGGCTGAAATGGAAGGATCGTCTGAGCCCAGCAGGTCAAGGCTGCGGTGGCTATGAGTGTGCCACTGCACTCCAGCCTGGGTGACAGAGTGGGACTCTTACTCAAAAAAAAAAAAAAAAGAGAGAGAGAGAAAGAGAGGAGGGGGGGAGAGGTGCAGTTCTGGTTTCTTGGAGTTGAAGAGCTCCAACATTTGCTCTGTGGAGAAATAGGCTAGGGGAACTAGGAAATGAATTTCAGAGTCTGTTGGGAGCCAAGGACTGACAAGGGTGATCAGAGAGCCTACCAGATGATTAATACATATTTTTGTTTTTGTTTTGTTTTGTTTTTTTGAGTTGGAGTCTCACTGTGTCGCCCAGAGTGGAATGCAGTGGCCGCTCCCGGCCACCGCAGCCTCGACCTGCTGGGCTCTGGCGATCTTTCTGCCTCAGCCTTCCAAGTAGCTGGAACTACAGGCATGCGCTACCACGCCCAGCTAACTTTTGATTTATTGTAGAGATGAGGTCTTGCCAAGTTGCCCAGGCGGGTCTCGAACCCGTGGACTCAGGCAATCCATTCACCTCAGCCTCCCAAGGCGCGGGATTACAGGCTGAGCCACCGAGCCTGGCTGATTAATACATATTTGAACAATGGCAGATGCTCCTGGCTGTCTTTGCTGGGCAGGAAGAGAGGAAAGTTTCCAGAGGCCTCCGTCTCTCAGGTGCCAGCCCTATAGTAGCTCCTGCTTTCTAGGGGATGGTGATAGGCAGTTTGAATACTCAGACTGGGAGTTTCGGTATCTTCTTCCTGAGGATTGAAGAGAATGGTATTGGGGCCGAGTATGAGTGGAACTGCCAATAGCAATGATAATAGCTTCTATTTATTATTGAGCACCTACTGGGTGCCAGGTACTGGGTAAGGCCACCCCCTTTGGTTATGTACATTTTTGTAGTAAAATATACCTACAAAATTTACCATTCTAGTCATTTTTAGGTGTACAATTCAGTCAGTGGCATTAAGTGTATTCATAATTCTGTACAACCATTACCACTCTCCATGTCCAGAACTTTTTTATTATCCCAAACAGAAACTCTATGACCACTAAACAATAACTTCCCATTCTCCCCATTCAACCAGCCACTAGGAACCTCTATTATACTTTCTGTCTCTGTGAATTTTGGGCAAAGAGTTTTTAGAAATATACTATTGAGTCAGGCACAATGGCTCACACCTGTAATCCTAGCACTTTGGGAGGCAGAGGCAAGTGCATTGTCTGAGCCCAGGGGTTCGAGACCAGCCTGGGCAACAGTGAGACTTTGTCTCTACAATTAATCAAAAAAACTAGCTTGGCATGGTGGGGTAGGCCTGAGGTTCCAGTTACTTGGAAAGCTGAGGCAGAAGGATTGCCTGAGCCCAGCAGATCGAGGCTGAAGTGACCGTGAGCATGCCACTGCACTCCAGCTTGGGTAGCAGAGTGAGACTCTGACTTAAAAAAAAAAAAAAAGAAATATAATATCTATAATTGCCACTATGTTTTTGAAATTTTATGTCAAAATATCTACTTAAATTAAGAAACAGTCCCAAAGAAGTTAAGGAATTGGCCCCGCAGTCACACAAATAGCACATGACAGAATCAGGATTTGAACCCAGGTCTTTCTGGCTCCAAAGGGCAGAGAAAGAAGAGGCAAAGAGGCAGAATGGAGGAATTGCCTGAAGTAAGGGATGGGTGAAGAATGGAGGGAGTGTGTATCATCTTTCTTTCTTTTCCACTGATGGCTCACTCAGGAACTGCTGACCAGACACACCTTCTCTCTGGCCTTCCTAACTCAGGCCTTGAGGTTTGAATAAGAACAGATGGGTTTCTTTCCTGCCTGGTGCTCCTGTTTTTCCAAATTTATCTGACAACACTCCCCAGCTTATGGTAAGGAGTAGCCAGTAGTGGGGGAAATTTGAACTCTGAGTTCTAAGTAAAATCTGGCAGAACTTCCTCCTGAAACTCCCTCCTCTCAGGCCCTTCTGCTCCTGGAGAAATTGACCAGTGTATAAGTCCATCTGAGCAGCTCCCCTTGGTTCTACCTGGTGCTGGTTGCTTTGTAAGACACAACGACAAGATAAGGCCTGATGACAGGGGATTATGCCAGCCAGAATGTGCCTTGTGATTCCGGATAGCAGTGAGGGTAAGGAATCCAGGAATGGAGGCATTTGGGGTTGGTTGGAATAGTCAGGGAGGAATTCCTAGAGGAAGTCGGCCTCAAGAGACTGATAGAATTGGGATGAAAGAGAAAGCAGAGTTCTTGGAGGTGGAAATAATTCAGAAGGCTTGAGAACTCCTCTCACTGGAGCTCTGGGAAACCAAGGATGGAGGAATTCTATCATCTACCCACTCATTCTTTCACTCATTCATCAAATAAACAAAATAGAGATAAATTTTTATAATTTATTTATTTATTGGATCAGAGTCTCACTGTTGCCTGAGCTGGAAGTACAGGTATGACCATGGTTTATCGCAGCCTTCAACTCCTGGGCTCACGCAATCCTCCTGCCTCAGCCTCCTGAATTTTAATATTTCAATGGGAATTTTAAATTTATAAGTGGAAATGACAGACCATATGTTCACTGGACAATGCATTAAGCAGACCATCACAGGAGTAGCCAGTCCTTTCTGGGTTAGGGTCAGAAAAAGTCCTTGGAGAAGGTGCTGCTTTAACCAAATGTTGGGAGGTATGTAAGAATTGACTGAAAAGACAGTGGAGCTAGACAGGCAGAGGGAACAGTGAGTAACTACTCAGGAGCATGAAACTGCCTACAGGTGTGTAGGGCTTCCAGGCATTCCAAGAACTGGAGGGTGACAAGGGTACAGGTGGGGCTGGAGGTGTCCGCAGAGGCCAGCTTAGGAAGGTTTTATATGCCATCTTGGGAGTTGGGCCTTATCTTGAGGGCAATGGGACGTCATTGAAGGGTTTTAAGTGGGAGATAAAGTGACCAGATACACAGTTAGGAATATAGCTATTGAGAGGATAGGTCAAAGACAAAATTGGAGCAGGGCAGCTTACTAGATCAGTGTAATGAAACTGGTGAGAGAAGAGGAGGTCTGGACTAAGGCTATGCTATGAACTGATAGGAAGGCAATGGATGTGAGAGATATTAAGGAGGTAGCATTGAGGGGACTCAGTTGCCAACTACACATGGAGAAGAAGTGAAAGGGAGAAGTTATGGGTAATGATCTCAAGATTTTGGCTTGGATGATGACGCCGTTCACCAAGACAAGAGGAGTAGGTTTAGGGGAGACAGTAATACCTAATATTACTGATGTGCTTGCTATGTACCAGGCACTTTTCTAAGTCCTTTATATATGTTAATTCAAGTAACCCAATAGTTTAACAGTTCTATGAGGTAAACGCCCTTATAATCTCCATGACACAGATGAAGAAACAGAAGCATAGACGAGTTAAGCAACTTGTTCAAGGTCACACAGCTCTGGGTGTGTAAGTCCAAGTCTGAATTCATAGCCACTATACCACTCCTTTCCAAGAGAATAAGTTTAGTCCAAGTTGGAGATGCCTGTGGTCATCCTAAGAGACTGCATCTTCCAGGACCAGTAAGAGGTTTGAGGTATCTTGAGGCTCCCTGATGCTTACAGAGTGAAGACAAGAACAGCATACTGACTACAGTGGAGCAGCCAGGAAGAACAAGAGAACTGGGCTTCCTGAAAATTAAGGAGGGATCCCAGTAGGAACTCCAGGCTCTGTTTAGGAGGGGATTAGGAAGACAATCAGTTGTGAAGGCTGGAGTCTCATCTTCACCCTGAGTTTGCACCGTAAGCATATTGCTGCTATTATATTTAGACTGCGTGCTTATTTGGGAGGCAGAAGGGAGAGTGTTGACAGAGATAATGGATGTGAATGCCCCTCAAACTATGCTTTTGGGAATGTTTGCAGTATTTCCCAGGGTCAGAAGCTGCAGAAATGCAAAGTAAAATGAGATTTTTGCAATGTGAGGCGTTAAAGAGAATCTACTGGGCGGGGACAGGGGAATGTGAGACCTGTCTCTTCCAAACCCTAACTTGGTGACCAAAAATCATATGTTATCCTGGACCCTACAGGAAAAACAATCTAAGTCATGAACTGTTCACTGTGGCATCCTGGGAAAAATATGCCCAGTACTATGTAGGTCTGAAGGAAATGCCCAGGACACTATTTAGTTAGGAACATTTCAACAGAAGCCTAATTGTAACATCAGTGTGCAGCCTGTCTTGGTTAATTTGGGTTGCATTGAGAATCCTTCTGGGCATTTGCTTCCATCCTTTCTTCCTCAGTGTCCTTTTCTCTGCCAGCTTGTTCTTCCCGTCCTTGTCAGGCAGCAAGTGGCATGCCTGGGCGTCAGGCACAGATGGAGCTGGAGCTCTTGCTGTGGGCCAGAAATAGCTTTGCAAATATCTGGCTGTGGGGCGTTATGTTTTCATCCCCTTCTTCCCTGTCCCCTCACTTCAATTACTTCCTCAAGTCTTGTGATTCTGTGTCCACAGATGAGCGACTGGCCATTCCTGGGCTGGCTCCTGACCCAAGTGCAGAATCATTCCACCGTGGTTGGCAAGGTATGACTCACTGTTCTCCTGGTCTCCTGCATCCTGCTGGTCACCCTGGTAGGAGGTGCTGTCCATGGGGACAAGCAGTCCAACCTCATCTGCAAAACCCTGTAGTCTGGCTGCACCAATGTCTGCTCCGACTGCTTCTCGCCCTTCTCCCACTTCCGCTTCTGGGTTTTCCAAATTGTGCTTGTGGCCATGCCCTCTGTCTTCTTTGTTGCTTGTGTCCTGCACCAGCTCATAAAGAAGGAGGCAATGGGTGTAGAGAGGGGGTACCTGCTGGAGACCTTGCAAGAGATAGCAGTGAGGGGCTCTGTGGGGACCCAGGCTGGGACTCCTGGAGTCTTCTTACTTCCTAGAGGGGCAGCTCTTAGTAGGACAGAAAAATGTCCCCCAGATGCCCTGGGGCTGCAGCCTGGTACCCCAGCCAGCAGTTACATAGGGTCTTGGCTACCTACATTGCCCACATGGTGCTGTGGGCCTTTGTGGAGCTGGCCCTCCTGGGGGGGCCATACCCTCTGCAGTGTGATGTGCCATACTTGCTTCACCACCACTCCTCCCCCTGTTCCGCCAGTCCTGACTGCTTTGTGTCCAGGGCCACAGAGAAGATGATCTTCCTGAACTTCATGTTGAGGTGGGGGTAGGCTGCTTCCTCTCGAGCCTGGTGGAGCTACATTACCCAGGCTGGGTCTTCTTCACTTGCCAGTCAACTCTTTGTGGCCTGCACCAGCTGCTGCTCCACCGTGATGAGGAAGGACTGGGCTCCAAATAGCCTCCTGCTAGTAAGTGCTCAGGCAGTGCAGGCCCCAGCATGGTGTGTCCCAGGCTCACTGCCCAGTGGTGAGAGGCAGCTGGCTCAGGGTAGCAACAGAGACCTGAGCCCTGACTGGGTAATGTCACATGGTCAAAAAAAAAAAAAATTCTGCCGGCCGGGCTCAGTGGCTCGTGCCTATAATCCCAGCACTTTGGAAGGCCTAGGTGAGAGGATTGCCTGAGCCCACAGGTTTGAGACCAGCCCGGGAAACAATAAATTAAAAAATTAGCTAGGCGTGGTGGCACGTGTCTGTAGATCCAGCAACTTGGAAGGCTGAGGTGGAAGGATCACCTGAGCCCAGCAGGTCGAGGCTGTGGTAGCTGTGAGGGTGTCACTGCACTCCAGCCTGGGTGACAAAGTGAGACTCCAACTCAAAAAAAAACAAAATTAAAACCTCGCCCAAAAACAAAACCAAACCAAAAATCCTGCTATCTCACTTGAGCCTTGAGGGTGGGGAATGTGAAGTGACGGGGGATCCCCCCCTGTTACTGAAGACATTACCTCAACAGATACAGTGCAGTGAACTGATTAAGAGCAAGGCCTCTGGAACCAAACCATCTGGGTTCAAACCCCAGCTCAGCCCCACTTAACAGTTGTGTAACCTTGGACCATTTCCCTAACCTCTTTGTAGTCCAGTTTCTTTTCTTTAGAATGGGAATAATAATACATCCTGCCTCATAAGTATGTTGTGAGGATAAAGTGTGTTTATACATGTGACATGCTTACCAATGGGACTGGTAACAATAAACCTTAGCCACTGTATTAGCCTTTACTGTCTAGAGTGTTGCTTTTGCCTCACTGCCTGGTCCACCCACAGTCGGGGAATCAACTGTCATCTCCTCCCTCGCTTGCTCTTAAGGCTGTTAGTAGCTTAGTCCCCACACAAATCTTCCTTCCAAGTTTCTCCTACATCTGTGCCCTCCTTCGGGTCTCCATGTAGGGGGGTTCTGGTTTGCATTCTCGCCCCCTGGGCTGCTATTGCTGGACCTGCCAAGCTCCTCTCAGCCCATACTGCCCCTCCCTCCATTTCAACCTCCACTTGCCTCCCTGTCAACTCTCCTTGAGTTAATCGCTTAAAGCTCCTCAGCCTGGCAGTGGGCATCTTCCATGAGCCAGTCGGGCCTCCCTTTCTAGCCTGATCACCCAATCTTTCCCACAGAAGACCCCCATGCTAGCCATGCTGGAGACAATGCCTAGGATCTTTCCAGGCTTCCTCATCCTCCCACCATTTGCTCATCCCCCTCCTCAGGGAGGTCTGACCTAGAAGGCAACAGAGCTGAGTTCAGTGCCCTGCCACTTGGAGGCTGTATGACCTTGGGCAAGCTACTTGGTCCTCTGGGAGATCAGTTTCCTGCTGTCCAAAGGAGACTGATAATACCCACATCACAGGGTTGTTGTAAGAATTAAACAAGACAATGTAAGTAAAGGGAGAACACAATTTTCCTTAACAAGCAGTAGATGCTATTATTATCATCTAAATTCTACTGTTTTTAAAAAAAATTTTTTACTATAAAGATGTGGGGTATAATTCAGGGTTAGGTATACAAACATTGATTATGCAGGTACCCTTGTTGATGAGGTATGCCCCTCCCTCCCCTAGCAATCCCACCCCCGCTTCCCCTGTAAATTCTACTGTTATGTGCTCAGATACTACCCTCTTCCTGTGAAGTCTTTCTTGATCACTCCTCTGGTCTTTTTCTCCTCTGAGCTTCCAAGGCAATTCCACTTGGTAATTAGTCACGCACTGTTTTGTGACTTCCCCTTTACTGTGGTCTTGAACAGTTATTTAAATCCTGTTGTGTAACTTTGCATTTGTCTTTGGTCTTTTCATCTCTGTCACAAGGAGGGGTGATGATAATGTGCTTTGCAGGAAGAGGACACACGATTTAATTTTGAGATCTTTAGACTACAGTTAGGACTGAGCCTAGACAGAGATTCACCTGAGGCATGTCAGAAAATTAGAAGAAATAGACATTCCTTCACTGCCTTCCACAACTTGGGTCAATTTCTAACAATCCTTTAACAGCTAAGACATTTATTTCCAGGGTCTAATTTGAGTCCTATTTGCTGTAATTGAAGTTGTTCTCCCTGAGCCGCCGATTATTGACGTCTAGGTTCTAAAAAGTGAGGAGGCGACATCAAGTATAACTGGGAATGTGGCCGGGCTCGGTGGCTCAGCCTGTAATCCCGTGCTTTGGGAGGCCGAGGTGAGTGAATTGCCTGAGCCTGCGGGTTTGAGACCCACCTGGGCAACTTGGCGAGACCTCATCTCTACAACAAATAAAAATAAAATAAAATAAAATAACTGGAAATGTGAGCCTCTGGTGACCCAGTCATTCTATTCCTAAATATACACCCCAGAAAATCTCTTGCACAGTTAGTATGTGAAGTTATGTTTTAAAATATTCGTGGCAACATTGTTTTTGCAATAACAAAAACCAGAAACAACCATAAATACTTATTAACAGAAGAATGATGCCGGGTGCATTGGTTTACACCTGTAATCCCAGCACTTTGAGAGACGGAGGCAGGAGGATTGCTTGAGCCCAGGAGTTTGAGATCAGCCTGGGCAACATAGTGAGACCTGGTCTTTACAAAAAAAATTTTTTTAATTAGCCAGGTGTGGTGGCGCACGCTTGTAGCCCCAGCTACTCTGGAAGTGAAGGCAAAAGGTTTACCCGAGCCCAGGAGGTCAAGGCTGCGGTGGCTGTGATGGTGCCACTGACTGCACTCCAGCCTGGGGAACAGAATGAGACTCCGACTCAAAAAAAAAAAAAAGAAAAAGAAGAATGAATGAAAATTATGGTATATTCACATTATAAAATAGTTATACAATGGTGAGTTCACATAATGAAATGTTATACCACAGTGAAAATAAATTAGAGCTAAACATATTAATGTGGCTCTTTCAATGATAAGAAAAAACAGCATGTTTCAGAAGATAAAGACAATGTGGTATTATTTTTACACATTAAGCAAAATAATATTTTGTATTATTTGAGGATATGTACTACGTAGTAAAAGCATATAGAAATTCAGGGAATGGGCCCGGTGCAGTGGCTCACGCCTATAATCCCAGCACTTTGGGAGGCGGAGGTAAGAGGATTGCCTGAGCCCAAAGGTTCGAGATCAGCCTGGGCAACTTGGTGAGATCTCATCTCTGCAATAAATCAAAAAATTAGCCAGGCATGGTGGTGCATGCCTGTAGTTCTAGCTACTTGGAAGGCTGAGGTGGAAGGATCACCTGAGCCCAGCAGGTCGAGGCTACAGTGGCTATGAGCGTGCCACTGCACCCCAGCCTAGGCGACAGAGTGAGACTCCAACTAAAAAAAAAAAAAAAAAGAAAAGAAATGCAGGGAATGTAAACATCCCATTCAGAATAGTGGTTGCCACTGGGAAGTTGGAGAACAATGCAGGCTGGTATTGTGTTTAAGCTGATCTGAATAATGCTTTCTTTTTTTTTTTGAGTCATGGTCTTAGTCTGTCACAGTGGCACAATCACAGCTCACCATAGCCTCAACCTCTTGGACTTAGGCAATCCACCTCAGCCTCAGCTGGTACGACAAGCACGAGCCACCACGCCCAGCTAATTTTTTTATTTTTTGTAGAGACAAGGTCTCACTATGTTGCCCAGGCTGGTCTTGAACTCCTGGGCTCAAGCAATCCTCTCTCCTTAGCCTCCCAGAGTATTGAAATTACAGAGTGAGCCACTGAGCCTGGCTGAGTGATGCTTTACTTCTTAAACTGAATATCTGCCTTTTAATATCTGAATTATTTTGTTATTTATATTGTTTTCTGTTTCTTGGAATTGTAGTATAGGTAGTTTCAGCAAAGAACCTATTACCAAATGGATCTCTTTCTTTTTAAAATTATGATAAAATTATTTTTAAAAATCATGATAAAATTTAGGTATTTTATCTAAAATCTTTTAAAAAATTATGCAGATAGGAGAGATATTTAGGGAGTAGAACCAATAGGACTTGGAGCTTGAGTGGCATAACATAGCACAAAAGCTACCTTTTTAGCCATTTTAAGTGAACAGTTTAAGTTGATTTTTATATAGAGTCATTTTCCAAAGAAAGAATACTGAAAATATAATCTGTTTTTTATTCTTTTATCTTTGCTAGAAGGATTCTACTCTTCCCTTTAAAGTGGGAATTCTGAGATGGAGAGAGGTTAAAAAATTTGATGGATGCTATGTGGGAAATCAGGAGACCTTGCTGGTACCTCTTTCTTTGAAACAGGGTGGATTTGTGGTTTTGAAGCTATTAAGATTTGAGGGGTTTTTTTTTGTTTTTGATTCAGAGTCTCACTCTGTTGCTCAGGCTGGCATGCAGCGGCATGACCACGGCTCACCAGAGCCTTGATCTCCTGGGCTCAGGTGTTCCTTCCACTTCAGCCTTCCAAGTAGCTGGGACTACAGGCACATACCACCACACCTGGCTATTATTTTGAATTTTTTGTAGAGATGAGATCTCACTAGGCTGGTCTTGAATTCCTGGGCTCAAGTAATCCTCCGCCTCTGCCTCCCAAAGTGCTGGGATTATAGGCATGAACCACTATACCCAGCCTGAGACTTGAGTTTTAAACCTGCCTCTGATACTAGCTGTGTGGTCTTGGTCAGTCTCTAACTTCTTCAATTCCTCATTTAAATATGAGGATAACAATATCCAGTTTGTATGGTTGTAGACAGGATTCAAATGGGAGTGATCCATCTTGCTCTGTGTTTGGAAACATGGTGAAATGTAGCATAGGTCCCCTTCACTTATGCTCATAGTCAGTGACCTTCTTCTCCTGGGCCATCCTGTTCTTAGGGACCCTAGGCCACTCTTCTCCCCAGCTGGAATCAGGGATCTCTCCTGAAGGGATAGCTACTTTTCATGTAATTTTGACATCTTGGGCCATGGAAATAATGAATACATTTGTTGTTCCCTTAACACACTTATTCGTTAAGTAAATAACTATTGATCAGTGAAGTATGGTGATCAAATTATAGACTTCAGGGTCAGAGGTCTGGATACTAGTCTTGACTATGCCATTTACTGGCTGCATGACCTGGGCAAATTATTTCCACTGTCTATGCCTCATTTCCTCATCTGTATAATGGGGACAACAACAGTACCTACCCCCATGGGATTTGCTGAGTAGTAAATGAGAAAGTATGTATGGTGTTTAGCAGTAGCTAGGAACTGGGAGGAGAAAGAAGTATGAACAAGACTGGTTTTGAAGCATCATGGTCAAAAGACATGGTGACAAATAAATACCATATACATTCATAGAATAATGAATGTGGTAAGAGAAACAGGTAGAAAGCACTGGAGTCAGTGAGGTAGGACCAATTCTTCCTGAAGGAGTTGTGGGGCAGCTTCACAGAAGCTATAACATTTAAAATAGACCTTAAAGAATCAGTGAACTCCCTAGATTTAGGAGATGAGAAGGATGTTTTTAATTGAAGGGATGGCATATACAAAGGCATGGTGATATGTTCTGGGAAGAGTAAGGCATTTCCCATGGCTGCAATGTGCAAAGATTCTTTTGGGTTATGCTAAGAAGCTTGGATTCCATTCTCTAGGCTGGAGGTCAGCAAATTACAGCCTTCAGATCAGATCTGTCCTGCCACCTGTTTTTGTGAGTAAAGTTTTATTGGCGTACAGCCATGCCCATTCATTTATGTATTGTCTATGGCTGTTTTTGTGCCACAATAGTAGAATTGAGTAGTTGAGACAGAGACCATCTGGCATACAAAGCCAAAGCTATTTACTATTGGGTCTTTTACAGAAGAAATTTGCAGAACCCTATGCTAGGCCATTGGGAACTTTGAGGATTTCCAAGCCTGAGAGTAAAATTATTATATTTGTATTTTAGAAAGTTTACTATGGCAACCATGCAGAGGATGGGTTGGTGGGTGAAGTGGAAGCAGGTGACTACAAGAAGACTGTTGCTATTGTCCAGCTGAGAGCTGACAAGGCCTGAATTGAGGCAACGGCAGTGGGGATGAGCAGGTGTTGCAGACTGGGCAGATACTTAGAGAGTAAAACCAGTAGAACTCGGTGCCTGAGGGGATGGGAGCTGAAGGAGAGGGTGGAGGCAGGGACAGTGGACTTCTGGCTCCACCAACAGAGAGTCAGGATCATTAACCAAGAGGAAAAAGTTGGTGGGAAAGGTTGTACAATTGGCTTTGGACACAATTAGTTTGGAGTATTTATAAATGATGGTGGAAATACCAGACTGGCTTCTACAGTGATGTCTGCCATGGAGACTTGGGCGTTATCTATTGTGTGGGAAGTTGCTTGGGAGTCCTGGAAATGAAGAACATCTCCCAAGGAGGGAATGTAGGATCATAAGAGCAGAAGGCAAAGGAAGAAATCCTAGAAGTGTCAGCATTGAAGGTCAAATAGAAGAAGTATGTATATCCAGTCAGGGGATCCCAAAGTACTTCTGGAGGCCAAAGTCTAGAAGGAAGACAGATCAAATAGGTAGTGGTCAGCCGGGCTCGGTGGCTCAGCCTGTAATCCCGCGCCTTTGGGAGGCTGAGGTGAGTAGATTGCCTGAGCCCGCAGGTTCGAGACCTGCCTGG
>CAUYQG010219122.1:0-14826 GCA_963574415.1 Tarsius wallacei | reverse complement strand
ATATAATCTTATTACTTTTTTAAAATTAAAATTAATATCTTAAATAGTCTACCACCTCTAAGAGAAGTTCAGACCTATCTTCTTTCCTTCTGTCCATTTATATTCTCACACAAAAAGAAGCTGAGATAATTAAAAGGTCATCATATATGAGTACCATTCTTTCTTCTCTTCCTTCTATAGAGCCAGAGTGTGACAAGAGCAAAGATATGTGTTTGAAAACTAGGGAAGTGAAATAGATAAGCAGGCCTTAAAGCTTGCTCTGATCTGAAAGTATGCATTTAGCCCTAATCTGCTTAGAAAACAGTAGTAATTCCACGCTGCTTACTTAACTAAGTCTACTAGAGATTCCTGCAATAGTATTTTAGATTGTAAGGAAAGGAAATGGAGATCAGATTTTTATTTGGAATCCACACAGCAGAGAAGATCAAAGAAGGGGATCGATTTTAAGTGAAGGTTTGAAGGATCTCATACTGTGATAGAGACAAGGTATACATGGCAGGCAGAAAGTAAACACTGATAAAATGACCAAGGCATCCTGGTTTTGAACAAATTGAACTGTATAAATTGTGAGACTATAGCCACTGTGTATCAGAGTTCCAATAGGAAACATATTACTCTAATTTAAGAAAAGTTTATTTACAGGTAGACTATTTGCAAAGTGTAGGTGGGCTATACGGGAACCACAAGGAATAGTACAGTAATCTGGTACTAGTGGCTCTCTCTTTCTAGCTTCAATACTAGCATATCAGAAATACAGATGCTCCTCAACTTACAACAAGGCTATGTCCCGACAAACCCATTCCAAGTCAAAAATACCACAACTCAGAAATGCATTTAATGCTGGTAACATGGCAGATGGTAGGTACCCAACTCCTGATGGTTCAACTTAAAATTTTTCAACTTCATAATGGTTCAAAAGCAATACACATTCAGCAGAAACTGTAACACCATCATAAGTCCTAAAATCTGATAAACCCATGGAAAAGCGGAAAAATCCTAAGACAAACCATCGTCCGTGGAGACTGTCTATACATGGTTAAGGAGGAGAGGTATAACATGTATAAACTAAAAGAAAAGTACACACGTGGAAGCCGTGTGAGACTACTGCTAGTCTAGTTGCCAGATAAACCTGGAACACAGCAGCCTACAACCCTTAGCATTTTTTTATGTTATCTTCTAATTCACTTTACTTTCCTCCACTCTCTCAAGGCTTCCAAATAACCTGACACCAAAATAAAGCATAGGCACTACTATACTTTTTTTCATTACTGATCCTAAATACAAAAACAGCATTTCATCACAAACAACTTACAGTCATCTGTAATCTAATTCAGGTCTTGAAAAATAAATCTATATATTCCTTCCTCTGAGTAACATCCTATATATCCAAAGGTTAGCCATTTAGATATCTTCTGAAACAATACTGCAAAACAAGAAAGAAACTAATTTTTAAAACTAAAGTAACTGAAATATGATTCACATAAACATATCGTTGTTAAAGTGATCTTTTAGCAAAGGTACAAAGCATGACAACCACCAAAAATTAAATATTATCTAATATACCTTGAAAGCTCAAGCAAATTCATACTGTAAAATAATGCATAATTAAGACTGAGTTTGTCAATTACACAAGTTTTATGAGCGCCTGTAGCACTCAACACAAATTAAAATAATGCTATGTAGTCTTTCCTCCCTGAAACCTGCAAAAATCCCGTTCCTTTGACATTGCAAAACTATTATATTTTTAGGCATTCAAAATTTAGTTGTTGCTCACGCCTATAATCCCAGTACTTTGGGAGGCCGAGGAGAGAGGACTACCTGAGCCCATGGGTTTGAGACCAGCCTGGGCAACTTGGCAAGACCTCATCTCTACAATAAAACAAAAAATTAGCCGGGCATGGTGGCACGTGCCTGTAGTTCTAGCTACTTGGAAGGCTGAGGCAGAAGGATCAACTAAGCCCAGCAGGTCGAGGCTGCGGTGGCCGTGAGCATGCCAATGCACTCCAGCCTGAGCAACAGAGTGAGACTTTGACTCAAAAAAAAAAACCTAGTTGTTTACATTACAAATTTCTTCTGAAAGTTCACAGTTTACTAATATTTATTAAATTCACTTCAGAAATATTTTTGAGTACCTACTGTATGCTAAGTATTGTGCAAGATGTTGGAGGAACAAAGATAAACATAACATGCCCTATCTTCAAGTAAACTTGAAGTGCAATTAAGTATCACTCCCCCATTTAAAACTTTCAGTATGGTTGAACAATAAACAAAAAATAATGATCATATTACAAGAAATCAGAGAAACGCAAATTAACCTAACAGGGCTATTCTGTTACTTATGAACCATTTGGGTCAAAAATTTAAAAGGTGAAACTACAAAATGCTGGCAGGAATGTGAATAACAGGTATTCTCACATATAGCTGATGGAACTGTTAAGTGACTACAATCTCTGTGGAGAAGATTTGGTTTTTCTTTATTTTCTTAACATGACATATTACTCAAGCAGATTTTGGAAGTAGATCATTTTAAAATATTTTTAGATAAATTTATTTGGTTATAATGTATTTTTGTTGTAATGTATTTTTTCAATACATAGCTGAAATTGCTTTGCTTTGATTTTACCCAGAATTGTTCATAAATAAGACTGTCAATAATTACCTTTTTTCTGTAATATCTTCATCCTGTTTTATATTAATAATAAACCAACCTCATTAAATGTGTTGAGTAGCTTTCTCGTCTTTTCAATTCCCTAAAACAAAATCATTCTAGGCTGTTTTAGGATTTCAGTGTAAAAAACAAAACTGTAAAACTTTAGAATATATGAAAAACTATGACTTGAAAACCTCATAAAACTTCCAAGCAAAAATATCTAGCATGTGTCTTTTCAGTGAACCTCTGTTAATCAATTTATTTCATATCACTAATGTTAACATGCATTCTATTTCTACCTGTGACAACTATATTAATTATATTTTCTATGAAGTTATGCATTGCATCAAAATTCACATTTATTAGAATAAGATAACTGATAATATTCTTTTATTTTTAATACCTACTAGATGAATAGGTTTGATCCCTTGTTAGTGGCTAATATAACTTACTTTGTCTGTTTTCATTGTTTTTCATTATCAATATTCCTGGAAGTTTGTACATTTTACAACTTTTGTTGCAAATATACAATGTTAAGATTTGTTGATCCTTTTCAAATTTCAGTGGGTTTTTTTTCTGTTTAAGTAGGTTCTATGTATATTAATATAAAATGTCAGAAAAAGAAAATAAAGTCTAATATTAAACCCTTCCTCTCTCAGAAAAACTAAGTTAACCATAGTGATATTAGACAAAGGACATTAGGACAAAAGCCATTATAATGAAGATTTAAATGGCCCATAATAATTTTTTTAAGTTCAAAATACCAAGACAAGATTCTAAGTGTGTGTGCATTCAATAACATAACCTCAAAATATGTAAAGCCAAAATTTAGAAGAGACAAACTTACTTTCATACCAGGAGATTTTACATTTCTCTCAGTAACTGATAGTTCAAACAAACCAAAAATTTTAAAATCAGTATATTTGAGTACTATATCATTCCACCTAACAGTTGGAGAATATTATTTTCAAACACACACTGAATCTCTACAAATTCTGACAGCATGCCAAGACATAAAACTACTACCTCCAACAAAATTCAAAGTATTGGGAAAATAAAAACCAAATAGTGTGTACAATTCCACTAATGCAGTTAGAAATCAATAACAAAACAAAGAACAGAGTATCATATGTTCTCATTCATAAGCGGACATTGAACAATTATCATAATACTATGAGAAGGGGATTGGCAGTCAAGGGAAACTGCCAGGGGAGGGAGAGGTACACCTCCATCAACAAGGATACCTGCATAATGAACATTTGTATACCTAACCCTGAACTGTATCCCACATCTTTAAAATAAAAAAATTTTAAAAAGAAATCAGTAACAGAAGAATAACCAGGAGAGCCCATAAGCTCTGAAATTCAAAAGAAGACATTAATAAGATAATTAGAAAATACCCGGAACTATACAATAAAAAATACTACATTTCAAAACTTCTAAGTCATAGCCCAAACCAGTATTTTTAAAAAATAGAGCCTTCAATACTTACATTAGAAAAGAAGGAAAGCTGAAAATTAAGGTGTTAAAAATAAAATATAAAGCAACAGGCCCAGAGAACTAAAAGTAGAAGAAAACAAAATTTTTTTAAATAACAATGGAAATGAGAAATTAAGACAAACCTACAGATGCGGTTGAGATTAAACAGACAGTAAGAGAATAAATTACTTATGCCAATAAATTTACAACATAGAAGCATACAAATTTCTAGAAATTTTTTTAAAAACTGAAAATTTGAACTGTCCAGTAAATAAGTTGAATTGGTAGTGTAACATCTTCCACAAAAAAAATACCAATTCTGAACAGCTTTACATTCAGACTCACAAACATAAACACACACCCCATAACACACATACTGAAGGCACTGAAGCAATGACACACAAGTACCCCTCCATAACAATGAGTACTACATACAGCATCCAGAAATGGGTTTCTGTTTACCATTCTTCACCAAAAGAAACTTAGATTCCAGGTAGAAATAGCTAATATGACCAACACACATGCATGTATACTCACACACACTTGCACACACGGCGTGCACACACACACAATTACAGTAATGAACAAAATGACATTATATGCCTCCTGGTGTGGTGCATTGAGAATGAACAGAGCATAACTTATGACTGACTACATGGTAGCCAAAGATGAGTAATCTGAATCTAATCATGAGGAAATAATCAGACAAATGTAAACTGAGAAACAGTCTAAAAAACAACTGGCCTGTCATGTGACAAATATCAAGATGCATCAATGACATGAAAGATAAAGAAAACCTTAAGAACTGCTCCTGATTGAGACTAACAAGACATAACAACTAAATGCAATGCATAGCCAGGCTCGGTGGCTCAGCCTGTAATCCAGCGCCTTGGGAGGCTGAGGTGAGCAGATTGCCTGAGCCCGCGGGTTCGAGACCTGCCTGGACAACTTGGTGAGACCTCCTCTCTACAATAAATCAAAAAATTAGCCAAGTGTGGTAGCGCGCACCTGTAATTCCAGCTACTTGGAAGGCTGAGGTGGAAGGATCGCCGGAGCCCAGCAGGTCGAGGCTGCAGTGGCCAGGAGCGGCCACTGCACTCCAGTCTGGGCAACAGAGCGAGACTCCAACTCAAAAAAAAATAATAATAAAAATAAATAAAAATAAATGCAACGCATAACAAGGATCGAACCCTGTATCAAAAATAAATAAATAAATATCACTGCAAAGGACATTATTGGGACATTGGTAAAATTTCAATATTGAATATATATTGGAATTATTTATCAAAGTTAAATTTGCTAAGATGATAACTATGGGAATATCTAAGAGAATGTCTTTATTCTAATAAAACAGAACTGAAATATGTACAGTTAAATGGTCATGATATCTACAGTTTATTCTTAGATGGTTCAGCAAAAATAATATGTGTGCACGGGTTTGTGTACAGAGAAAGAGAGACAGCATACAGCACACATGTGACAGAATGTTAAAAACAGATAAATATAGTAAGTTCATTAAACTATCCATGCAGATTCTGTATAACATAGCAATTTTTTTAAAAAAAGGTTTTTTTTTCCTTGAAAGTAGGATTTGCCTGTAATCCTAGCACTTTGGGAGGTCAAGGCGAAAGGATTGCCTGAGCCCATGGGTTCGAGACCCACCTGGGCAACTTGGCGAGACCTCGTCTCTACAATAAATTAAAAATCAGCCGGGCGTGGTAGTATGTGCCTGTAGTTCCAGCTACTTGGAAGGCTGAGGCAGAAGGATCACAGGAGCCTAGCGGGTCGAGGCTGCAGTGGCTGGGAGCATGCCACTGCCTTCCATCCTGGGTGACAGAGTGAGATTCCAACTCAAAAAAAAAAAGAAAGTAGGATTTATTAAGAATACAGAAAAGTTCGGACAGCAGGAAGGGACCTGAAAGAGGTTGCTCCAAAATAAAAGGTTTTAAAACCAAGATTTCAACACTGAAATACAAAAAGGAAAAACTTATTCTTCACCATTAACAGATCATGAAAATGAAAGAAAATACATGAGGAATAAAAATGTGGTAGAACCAATAATGCCAAAATTCAAACTCACTGCTTAGCTAAAAGTAGATACAGTTAACTCATATTTACAGAACACCATACTCAATGAGATGGAAAGCTCTTTCCCTAAATTTAAAAACAAGACAAGTATGGCTCTTTTCATTGAACATATCTATTCAACATGGTACTAGAAGTACTAGCCAGAACAAATAAGTAAGAAAAAGAAATAAAAGACACCTAAATTGGAAAGTAAGAGGTAAAATGATCTGTTTGCAGATTACATGATCTTATATCTAGAAAACCCTTAGGAATATGCAAACACATTGTATCAGTGAATTCAGTAAAGTTGCAAGATATAAAATCAACACACGAATATGTATCTCATGATTTCCTATATAATTCCACTTACACAAAATAAGCAAATCTATAGACACAGAAAGTAAATTGTTGCATAGGGCTGGAGAAAAAGCGTAATGTGGAGTCACTATTAGTCATGGGATTTCTTTGGGAGGTGATAAAATGTTCTAAAATTCAGTTGTGGTGATGGTTGGCACAACTCTGAATACATGAAGAACATGCATAAGAATAAACTTGGATCCTTACCTTATACCATATACAAAAATTACCTTATACCATATACAAAAATTACCTTATACCATATACAAAAATTAATGTGAAATGGAACAAAGACCTAAACATCAAAGCATCTTAAAACTATAAAACTCTTGAAAGAAAACATGGGGGGAAATCTTTATGACATTAGATATGGCAATGACTTCTTAGATATAACACAAAAGGCAAAAGAAAAAATAGATAAACTGGGTTTTATCAACATTGAAACTTTTGAGCAAAGGACACCATTACAAGAGAGAAATGACAATCCATGTATTTGTAAAACATATATCTAGTGTGAAATTATTAAGAGAATATATAAAGAACTCCTATAGCTCAACAACCAAAACACCCAAGTCAAAAATGGGCAAAGGTCTTAAAAAACATTTCTCCAAAGAAGATATATAAATAATCAATAAGCACATGAAAAGATGCTCAATATCACTAATTATTAGGGAAATGCAAACCAAAAAATGACAATGAGATAGCACTTCACACCCTGCAGGACAGATACAGTAAAAATTAGTTTAATTTAATTAAAACAGAAAATAACAAATATTGTAAAGCATGTAGATAATTGGAACCTTTGTACAATGCTGATGGAATGTAAAATGGTACAGCTGCTTTGTATAACAGTTTAGTGATTCACCAAAAAGCTAAACTTAGATTTACCTTATGCCCGAGAAATTCCTTTCCTAGATACATACCCAAAAGAACTGAAAGAACAGATTCAGCTACCTGTACATCAATGTTCATTATAGCATTATTCATGATAGCCAAAAGGTAGAAACAACCCAAATGCCCATAAAGAAATAAATGAGTAAACAAAATGTGGTGGGTGTGTGTGTGCACCCATTTGAAGTGTACAGTTCAATAGTTTTGATATGTGATCAATTTTTTAAAATTGTGGTAAATTTCATATAACAAAATTTGTCATTTTAACCACTTTTTTGCATATGTAATTCAGTGGCACTAAACTGCATTTATGATGTGCAACCTCATTACTATCTATTTCTAAGACTTTTCCAGCATCCCAGAGAGAAATTCTGTAACCATTAATCAATAGCTTTACATTACTTCTATCCCCCATCCTCGAATAACCTCTGATCTACTTT
Source organism: Tarsius wallacei (assembly GCA_963574415.1). Taxonomy (NCBI): domain Eukaryota; kingdom Metazoa; phylum Chordata; class Mammalia; order Primates; family Tarsiidae; genus Tarsius; species Tarsius wallacei. The sequence continues at coordinate 6,942 of CAUYQG010219122.1, read as the reverse complement.
TGTTTCTGTGAGTTTGCCTGTTCTAGATATTACTTGGCAATATTGCTTGGCACGTAAGTAATATATCGATAAAGATGTTTCAAAAGAAAATAAAAAGAAGCCAGGCATGGTAGCTCACGCTATAATCCCAGTACTTTGGGAGGCAGAGGCGAGAGGACTGCTTGAGCCCAGGAGTTCAACATCAGCATTAGCAACTTCGCAAGACCTTGTCTCTACAATAAATCAAAAAATTAGCTGAGCGTGGTAATGCACACCTGTAGTTTCAGCTATTTGGAAGGCTAAGGCAGTCGAATCACCTATGCCCAGCAGATCAAGGCTGTGGTAGCCATAAGCTTGCCACTGCACTCCAGCCTGGGCGACAGAGTGAGACTCTAACTCAAAAACAATAATAATAATAAAATAAAATTGGAAAAAACCTTAACAAACACACTCACACAAGTTTGACAACAAGGTGGATGATACATACAGGCCTATTAGTAATAAAATGATAGTCTAATTATAACCCAAAATAATTATAACATCAATACTCTATACTTAAAAGAAGCTTTGATTTTTACTATACCACAGGATTGCAAAACAAAAGTATCATTAACTCATTAACTTAGTTCCTCTCAAGGCTAAATCAAAAGTCCAGAAAAAGGGTGCTGCAGAGCTGACATTTCAGGCAAATTATACCTATTGATTATTATCATTTGTGTAAAAGTGAACAAGGAACAATAATTATTAAATGTCTATAGATGGATATACAGTTATCTTGTCATATGATGATACCCCAGTACAAGGCAAATGAACCAAAACAAAGCTAAGGGGTATACAAATTATACTCCATTCCTAATGTCTAAGACAATTTAAAAGATACCTTAACAAGATAGTATAGCTGAGAATTTAAAAATTCAATGATAGAACCAGAAGATTCACATACCAATTACTTGAATATGTCTTATCCCTATATTGCATTTGAAAAAACTGATTATACATTCAAAGTATTCCCCCAAAAGTCCATTAGTAATATTTAACAAAGTGCTTTATATAAAGATATGCTTTTTTAAATTATGAATTCTATCCACCCAAAGCCCATTTCAAGCACTTTGTGTGATTAAAATAATTCTTAATATAAAAGACAAATCGCAAAAAACTTTGTATTACAATTGAAAAAGACTTAATAATCACTACTCTACTGCCTTTGACAAAAATCAAGGCCATATAAGAAACTCACTGGGTCTGTTGTACTGCTAGACAAATGATATGCTATTTTGAATAGAGGCTATTAGGGACATTTCACAAAGTACTGCACCATCTAATGAAGACAGTATCTTGACATTTTCAGTGCAGTATTGTTAAGTGCCTTCATTTGTGGTACATACTTTCCAAGGTATCTGCCATGCTACCACCCTCACCTTTCTCTGAAAATCTTCCACTCAATTCTCAAGTGTATACTGTGAGGCCCCACTTCCCTGGCCAAAGTTAAGTGAACCACTGTGGAACCCTGACCTAAGCCGGAGAACAAATAATTTAAAACTCAACACAGAATCAGTCTCTGCAGATGATCACAAGACTCAGCAAGTTCAGGGGCAAATATCCCACACTATGAAGCTAAAAGCAAAGGGGAAAATCAGTTCTGCAGAAATAAAGAGAAAAACAAAGCAGATGCATAGAGAGGATCAAAGACAATGACTAAACCAGGTATTCTGATAGCGCTCATAATCCAGATGCCCGTGATTCCTGACATTTGATTGCATTCCTGACTTGGATTCCTTTAACACCCCTGAAGCTTGTGGTAAAACCTGGTTTTTTTGCTCACAGCTAGACAGAGTTAGCTTCCAAACTAATAAATAATGTATTTTTCATAAAATTCCATAAGGTATATATTACTAACCCTCATTTATTGTGAGGTCAAAAGATACTATGTGACTTGCCAGCCAAAATCTGACTTAGTACCACTATGCCATAGCTGGCTCAGAGAAGGACATACCAACAGAGAAGTAATTGTTTTACGTACATTGTGACACCTTGTTCCAATTTCAAGACTATAACTTTTAAAAAAAACAGGATAACAATCCTTTAATCATCTGAATGTATTCCATTTTTAAAAGTGCTTCTTGACTAGAAACTGATTTAGTACTAAGGACAAACTTTTTGTGTAATAATAATGATCTTAGCAGATTTCATTTTATTGGGACTATCTAAGCCAAGAATCACACTACAAACTTCCCATTTTACAGAAAACAGGTTTAGGAAGGTAATATAAATTGCTGAATATTACATATCTAGTAAACAGCACAGAGAGGACTCAAACTCAGATCTGTCAGGCTCCAAAAGCCATTCCAATATAAAAAGTTGCCTCTTTAGTATTTTAAATAAATACAGATGCTGAAATTAACAGATTAAAAAATGAAATAATTATAAGTTAAAGACTAAACAAGCTCTCTTTGAACCTGAAAAGAAGGCATATTTCTATTAATATCTGGGTCCCTTAACACACTGCCTGGGTATCATTGTATACTGTTTAATGAACGGATAAATGAATGAATAATTCCAGAAGAAAAATAACTCAAAATTCCAGTATGAAATGCCACATATACCTTGCAAGGTATATCTTTTCCCTGCTCCATGTAACCCAAAATCCAAAGATGGGCCTCCCTCATGTCTCCTGTCCAGCCTCCCTCCTCCCTACAACTTCTGGCTAGGTAGAAGGAACATAGATTGCTAGTTATAAGCCACAAGTAATAGCTACCATGGCTTTAAAAAGAAAGTGTCCAGTAGAAAAAAAGACTGGAAAGGAGGATGCATAGGTAGAAAGAAAAGATGAGGAATAAAGACAGAGACTAAAGAAGTAAGAAAAGAGACCTGGAAGAGAACAGAGAGTACTGAAGCAAGTGACTGTAACCTTCCCTTAACCCATTATTTTCCTTTTCCCTCTCCTCTCAAATCTTTCCAGTGGGCTTCTATTCTACCATTCTTCCTTCCCCTTGTCCCTTCTATTGCATGCCCTTCCACTTATGGATGCTGATGATAATCTGCAGTAGAGTAACATGAGAACCAAGAATCAACACTAGGGCAGGGAAAGAAAATAATCCATGCACAAGAGAAAAGAGGAAAAAAACCAGGGAACAATGAGAAAAGAGCAGTTACTAAAGCCATGTTAAAACTGCTATCAATATATTATGTACTTTTAAGTTAATATATAGTAAAGAATTATAAAATATACCATGACTACACTCTAACCACTTGTACAAAAAATAAAGTTACAGGTGGTATGTTTCTGAGACTTCTTATAATACAGGTACTTGAGAGTACAAACAGTATCCTATTCACCTTCAAGTACCAGTATCTTTCATAATAAGATTCAAAAAATTAATAATTGAGGTATTGAGTGAAGTTTCAAAATAGTCCTTATGCACATATGGTTCTGGTAACATAGTAAGCAGAGGTAACGCTGCAGATCCACAAACAAACAGCCATGCAACAAACACATTTCTATGCTGACTAAAACAGACAACCACCGTGAGAAATTTTAAATGTACAGATTCATAAAAAAGAAGAAAGAAATATTCCAAAAACCTAAAAAAAGAAGTCCAATCAAAACTTTAAATACAGGAGTAGACACTACAAAAACATAAGGGACTATTCATAGATCCACAAGAAAGAAAGGTATTGCTGGTGGCCTAAGAGAGACAAAGAACTAAAATCAATACCTCTGATTAAAGCTGGGACCCATGACCCATTTTCTCCATCTCATGGATTCTGATCTTGTTGCAGGGAAGCAGCCTAGGGTAGTGGTATGGGACAGCATAAGGGGGAAACACGAAAGTTCGGAGTATTTACTACACTGCCCATGTAGTAAAGAAATGCTTTGCAGGCCACACGTGGTGGCTCATGCCTATAATCCTAGAACTTTGGGAGGCCAAGGCCAAAGGATTGCTCGAGTCCATGAGTTCAAGACCTTATCTCAACAAAAAATTTAAAAATTAGCCAGGCATGATGGTGCATGCCTACAGTCCCAGCTACTTGGGAGGCTGAGGTGAAAAGTTCACCTGAGCCCAGGAGTTCAAGGCTGTGGTAAGCCATGATCACTCCACTGCACTCCAGCCTGGGCAATATAGTGAGATCCCAACTTAAAAAAAGAAAGAAAGAAAGAAAGAAGTCTGTACACATAAATACCACTGCTTCTTAACCAGACTGAAAAAAACACAAATGGAATGGTGTTTAAAATGGTTCTGAGCATAAGCTCTGTATTTCTTCTTAAAGAATGTCTGCAAAATGGGGCCCTCTTTCACCTAGGCTTCGACAGCCTCCTGATGACAAGGGTTCTTTACCCACTGCTGCCAGGGAAGAGCAAAAACCACGTGTCCTTAGAGAGCACAGCAAGGCAGCCCCTTGAAAGGCTGCATTTCCCTTAAACATGACATTCTCATGAGCTGCGAGATGCTTCCTCCACACGACCTGCAAGTAGCTACTTGGAGAAAAGCCATCTGCAGGATATGCTCATGAAGTTTTCAACCTGGAGATTAAATGGCTTGAGTCTCGTGTGTGAAATCCTCCTGCACTCACTTTTTTTTTTGAGTCAGAGTCTTACTCTGTCACCCAGGCTGGTGTACAGTGGCACACTCATGGTTACCCCAGCATCAACCTGCTGGGCTCACGTGATCCTTCAGCCTCCGCCTTCCAAGTAGCCAGAACTACAGGCGTGCACTACCATGCCTGGCTAATTTTTGATTTATTGTAGAGATGAGGTCTCGCCAAGTTGCGCAGGCTGGTCTCGAACCCGCAGACTCAGGCAATCCCCTTGCCTTGGCCTCCCAAAGTGCTGGGATTACAGGCTTGAGCCATCGCGCCTGGCCTGCCCTCACTTCTTATTAAACCCAGATTTCCAGACCAAATTTCCCATTTCGGGGTATGTTAGGATGCTGCTGACTCCCATGGGAAGTGACTTGGGGTAACAAGTTTCAAGACACAGACCTGAGCAACTACAGCAATGTGAAGGGGATGAGTGGCTACAACCAGGGAGAAATTACACCAGCCTGGCATCCTTAAATGTCTTCTAAGTTATTAAAAAATGGTTTTGCCTACCAGAAAATTTTGTATATGTATGTATGGTTTTATATATGCAGAGTTCCTGGTGGGACTTGCTCTGAACTCAGACCTCTACTGCTGTATTAGATATGATCTATTAGATTCTGCTACTGCTTTTTTTTTTTTAAGAGACGGGGTATCACTCTGTCACCCAGGCTGAAGTGCAGTGGTGCAATCATGGCTCATTGCAGCCTCGACCTCCTGGGCTCAAGCAGTCCTCCCCCCTCAGCCTCCAGAGTAGCTATGACTACAGGTACGCACCACCCGTCTGACTAACTTGTATGTGTGTGTATGTGTAGACACAGGGTCTCACTGTGTCGCCCAGGCTGGTCTTGAAGTCCTGGCCTCAAACAATTCTCCCACCTTTGCCATCTCAAAAGTCTACACTTAGCTAAAATGCGGCTCTGTTTTTCCTTTCCAAAATTAGCCTACTCACAGAGGGCCAGGGTCAAAGAACTAAACTCCACAAAATGCAAATACAATGTCTACTGAAAAGATACAAAAGAGTTTACATCTGAATGAGCTTAGAGTTACAGTATTTTGCACTCCAGCAGCCAGATCTTTCAGGATTTCAGGATTATTTAGAGCTGCAGTCTGATAGAGTCTCCTCCAATCAGCTAAAAGAGAGTCCAGAGAGGAACATGAAGACACACTGGGTCACATAGTGGGATGCGTCTATTATGTAGTCTGGAAGAGAAACCAAGGTCAGCCTTTCCCAGCAGGCTTCCAGTACCTGCTCACTCACCTGCAAGATGGCCAGGACTGCTCTGTGGGTGGGTGGCTGAGTCGCTGGGATGAGCCCAGGTTGCCAGCTGTTCTCAGCGCCTTGCCACAGTCACTTCAAGTAGCACATCCCCGCCCCTGGGTATATGTCAGGTGCTGGCATTTTTGAGACTGTCTGGGTAAAAGCTGAATTGCAAGCAGCTCACTGTTGCTTGTTGCTTGTTAGGTTCCCATAGGCCACAGTATTCTCTTTTAACCTATAAACCCATGTCCCGTTGTGTGAGCCAGAGATGCACTTTTGATTCAGTTCCATGCTGCCACACAAAAGCAAAACATCACATTTCCTCCCTAGGGCCGTCCCTGATGCTCCTGACAAAGAACACGTGGTGTTGACCCCTCTATCCCAAGTGGCTCCAAGCCACAACACTCCAAAGAAACACACAACTGAGTCAGGGAATGAAAAATCTTTGCCTTCTAAAATACAGAAAGACTGTTGTGCTGAATAGCCAAAATGTGGAAAACCTGTGAAATGGTGTAGAGTCCAACACGAATGCTCCCTAATGAAATGAGCGGGTAGGTGCTGCTTCACTGGGGTGGACTGACACCTGTGAGCACAGCATTCCAGGGAAGCCCTCGACCTGGGCCAGAGCAGAAGGGAGGACACTGCAGGTGAGGGATGGCCAGAATGCAAACCCACAGAACGCCTGACAGGAGAGAACCCCCTGTCCCTGCAGCTGAGGGGCTTGGATAACAGCGACAGCACCATACCCGGTTGCTGTGGGAAGGCTGCCTGCGCTGTGGCCCTGCTGCCGGTGGACAGAGAGTCCAAGTGTCCCCGGAGCTCCGTGGGCTCCCCGAGTCCGATGCCTAATCCCTGGAGCAGGATCCTGGCCTCCCTAGTTAGAACTTGGAGCTGGCTGGCCACCTTGCTTCACAAACCTGGAAGTTTTCAGGAAGAAATGTTGTGCCATACAAACTGCTGCTTATCCAATATCTACTCACTCAGTGATCCACGGACATGCTTGCCCATGGGGAAGAAACTAGAATCTCTCTCTGGTGAAGGACGGGCTCATTAACTCAGCTGAGAACTTAGTTTGTAATCATGAGAACTAGGTAAAATTTTAAAGTTGTTGGTTTTTGTTTGTT